>PVKS010014248.1:0-48757 GCA_004027875.1 Aplodontia rufa | reverse complement strand
TTTTTTTTTTAATTTAAAGACGGATAGTGAGACAGATTAACTTTCATTTAGCTTCTCATGTGGCTGTCATAGCTATGAGACTTCATTGTGTATATGGTTGCTGGGGTTTGAACTCGCATACTCAGGCATGCCAGGCAAATGCTGTAACCGCTGAGCCACTGCTCCAGCCCAAAACCAAACTGTTAAAAAAACTCTTTAAAGCCTTAAATCAGTTCCTATCCTCATACCTAGTAATTTAGTATATAGAAATCTCTCTTAAGGAATTAGAAATGGAGACAATTATTGCAAGGATTTTTTTTTTTTTTTTGCTGTATAGAGGAAAAATTGGAAACACTGGAAAAACTGGCAATATCATATCTTAGTAATAGAACAATGGTTGAATTGTGTTTCACTGGGAAGTGATCAAAATCACGTTTTAAAGACTTAATTGTGGGTAGGAAAATGTTCATGATCTAGACAAAACATGAACTAGGATACAAAATTTTACGTGAGCATATCATACAATGTGATATATCATTTTCTATGACTGCAAGTTAAACAAAGTTGGTGGCTTTTTTGTGTTGTAATGGTTCAGGTTGGCCTCGAACCCCTGAGCTGAAGTGATCCTCCTGTCTCAGTCTGAGTAGTCTATAGTCTCTGAGACTATGGGCACTTGTCATGGTGCCTGGCTTAAAGTTGGAGAATTAAAAAACAAATCAGATTTGTTCTCTTGGAGTTAGTAGACCTGAAGTCCAACATCAGTTTTGCTGGGTTAATTTCAAGGTTATAGCAGGGTGGGCTCTTGCTGGAGGCTCAAATGTAGAACCAGTCTTGCCTCTTCGAATTTTTGGTGGCTGCCAGCATTCTTTGGCTGTGTCATTGTGATCTTGGTCACATCACCTTCTCCTGGGTCAGATCTCTCTCTGCCTCCTCCTAAAGACACTTGCTATTATTGGGCCCATAGAGCTATCCAGAAAAATCCCCCTTTCCCGGTCCTTAATTTAACCACATTGCAAAGGACTTTTTCCTGTGTAAGGTGGCGTTTGTGGGTTCCAGAGATTGGGATGTGGGTATTCTTGGGGTCATAATTCCACCTGCCACAAGTATCAATTTTGTAGAAGAAGAGAAGTGGGGGTGGGGAAGGCTGGAAGGACATTCTTGAATTTTAACTGATAATGGTCACCTCTGAATGGTGCGTTTTGGGGTCATTTTTATTTTGGATGTACTCCATACCACACTGTCTCTGTGCTGAGGAAGTGACTCTTAAAAGCTAAAAATTGCTTGGGGATTATTGCCCTAAAAGTGATGCAGGCTGCTGGCCTTGTGACAAGCCTCCCTCTCTGCACAGAGCCCGTGTTCTGGCACTACGTGAAGGAGGTCCTCAACAGGCACGAGCTGCAGCGCTTCCACTCCCTGCGCCACATCACCTCTGACGTGGGCCGGGGCCGTGCCTGGCTGCGCTGCGCCCTCAATGAGCACTCGCTGGAGCGGTACCTGCACATGCTGCTAGCTGACCACGGCAGGCTCAGGTACCCATCATGTGGGGTGGGGCAGGGGTGAAGAGGGCAGAATCTGGAGTGAGACTTTCTGGATTTGCATCCCAGTCCCTCCAAGGGACAGCTGTGTTTCCTCCTGCAGCCCTGTCTGTTCTGCTGTGCTGTGGGGACACTTGGTTGCGCGTGAATGTCTGAGAGCCTGCAGAGGGCTCTGTTTAGCACCTGCATATTGCCACCACTTGGTCCTTGCTTGCTCTTAGCAAGGCTTGGGCTGCTGTCTTAGGACACAGTCGCTTCTTCTAAGGTGGAATTTTAACTTGGTATTCTTTGGTTCATTCAATCTCAAATGGGGGGGAGGGAAAGATGGAAGTTTTAAGTTGGGGGAAGAAGTCTTTTTTAAAAGCTCCGTTTTATTATGTGTTCATTTTTATTGATGAGAAAGTTCACCCTCAATATAGGTCAGGTTATGCTGCAATAATGAATATCTCCAAAGCCTCAGTGACACAAGACAGTCAAGCTTATTTCTTTTTTGTGTTACATGTCTGCCAGGGGTGTGCTTGGCTTTCTCACATCAGGGACCCAGGCTGCCCCCAGGCTCCATCTGTTTGCTTCATTTACGAAGTATATGTAGAGTCAAGGTAAGAAAAGGAGATGTGGTTGACCCAACCTGGCTTGTACCATTGCTGCCTACAGGGTACTTCACTCTCCTGGGGAGGCACAGTTAAACCACTGTAATGGGAGTGTGCTGACCATGAGCCAGTGATGGCACAGTCCACCTCATTTCCTTAAAAACGTTAGAAAATGTTGTAGATCCCCTAAAAACTCCTCACTCATAATTCACAAGGAAAACAACAACACAGTGGTATTTTTTTCTGTCATTTTTTCTACATTCATGACATTTATGATCTTTCTTGCTGTGGCCATTATTTTTCCTCTGAGTATAGATGACTAGACATATTATGTCATCTGGTTCCTTGAGTAACTTCCACATCAGCAATGTGTAGATCATTAACACTGATATTTTATTTAATTCGATAAACAGGCATTTCATCAGCACCTCTGTGCTGCCCCTTGATTTATTATCTTGCCAAGCACTTTCTTCTGTGCTGTGGCCACTCCAGTGATTCCTTGAGTGTTACAGGATTGTGCATCAGGGCTTGCAGGGTACCCTATTTGTCCTGTTGATGCCTCCTGTGATGTTCCCCCAGCTGAGATAAAGCCCTGTGACTGTGGAGCTGGAGGGCTGTGGAGCCAGGTCAGCTGATGCTGGAGGCACTTGTGTGCTGCCTGGGGACAGAGTGGGAGGCTATGAAGGTACCTCCCAAGCATTTACCTGCTTTTAATTAAGGAGGTTTCTTAAGGTGGATTTTTACGAAGCTCTTTCCAGTAGATTACTGATGAATAGTTTAGAGTTGCGTACTCGGTACCAAAGTTGGATTGGACAGTGGGAACCTGCAGGGAATCCCTAAGAATCCCAGTGGGACTTACCTGGATTGTTAGCCACTTGCCTAACTCCAGTGGGGAAACCAAGTTCATTTATGTACATGGGAATGGCTCACATTTCCAGATGGTCCCAGTTTGGAGAATTGGGTACAGCAGAAATGCCAACTTGACCTTGTGGTTTGAGCTTCCACTGACATTTTGCTGGGTAAGTGTGTTGGAAATGACATCTCTTCTCTCTTCCTGCTCATTGTATTCAGTCATGTCAGCAGCTAATTTTTCCAATCCGTCACTGAACTACAGGTGGTTCAACACTCAAGTGACTTGGGTAAAATTGAGCTTTGACTCGATTAATGGAGCTTGCTGTGATGTGATAGGTGGTGTCATGGCATTGAGGATATTAGGTTGCTGTTGCTTACTAGGGAGTCGTACAAAGGGCTTGGAAATGGAATTCAGAGCATGTGTTTTAAGCCCTGCTATACCATTTGTTGGCAGATGGCCTTGGACAGACCCTATGGGCTTCTTTGACTTTTTACCCCACTGCTATTTAGATCCATGGGGCCGGTTGAGCCTCCCAGCCCTTTCCAGGGATAACTTGTGCTTTTGGGTCTATAGCCCAGGCAGGTACTGTAAGCCATTGCTGATTGATGGAGCCACAGTGTGCTATAGTTTTTCTGAAGTTGTCTTTATTGTGTTAATCATAGCAGATGAGCCCCATTGGCCCACTTGGATTTCCTGCGTGTCTCTGGGGAACCGTGCTTGAGTGGAAGTTGCCCTTCCGTCCTCATGTACTGGTCTGCTTTATAAATACATTTACATGGTCTGTTTCAGTACTCTAAAGCCTGAGGTCTCAGGGGACCACCGAGGAAGTTGTAGAACATGTGCATTCAGAACTTTGTTTGTAGTAGGAAGCTTCTCCCAGCAGAGACCTCAGATCCCTATCTTGCCTGAGATGAGTGACCAGGCACAGATTTTCCAGAAAGCCATCTAATGGAATGGTCTGGCCAATGGATGCAGAGAACTACTCTTTAGAACTTTTTCCCTTTTTTCTGTTCACAGCACTTTTTATGAAGACTGGTCTTTTGTGATGGATGAAGAAAGGTCTAGCATGCTTCCCACCATGGCAGCTGGTAAGCCTGAACAAAGCCTAGGGCGATGGTCCCAGGGACCTTGGTGAACGGAGAGGGCTGCCTGGGAGTGGACTTATAGCCCCAGGGGATGCTCTGCATTTTCCTGTTTGTCACTGATTAAGGAGTGACCTTTAGTGGTATTGAGCATTGCATACTTGTATCTAGAATTCTGTACTCTGGCAGAGAAAGGGCTTGGTTGTGGCTTGGGAGGTGTGACACAAGGAGCCTGGGAGTTGGAGGGGGAAACCTACCTTTGAATCCCAGCTATTCCCCTGTGTGGCTGGGTCCTCATCTGTGATGTGGGAATTCTTACAGCTCCCCAGTTGCCATGTTTGGGCTGTGAGAAAATCATAGGAGATGCAGGGTCTCGTGTGTGATTTGTCAACACGAAGGTCCTGGCTTGATGTTAGTTGATGGATTGCTGAAGTGTAACCGTTTCTGTTGCTCCGAGGGTGAAAGATGGAGTGAAAGATGGAGTCAGGCAGATGGAAGCAGGGCAGCTGTGTCTTTCTTCCAATTGCCTGTTGCTTCCTCTTTCATGTTTCTCCTAAAGGTTTTCACCCAGTCCCACGTATTGAAGGCTGTGTTAGTCTCGTCTCATGAGGGAGAATTTGGTTTGAACTTGATTCCCTTTGCAGGACTCAGGAGCCAGCGTACATTTTGATCTAAAGTAATCATAGTGTCACTCCTACTGCACGGGTTTGATTGCTTATTGAGCTGAGCATTTTCAATGGGCGATTATCTTTAATATTCATGATTATGTGAAGAAGATAATATTGTCCCCATTTTACATGTAAAGAAACCGAAGCCCAGGGAGAGTAAAGAGTGCTTGACAAAGGTCTCAAAGCTACTAAGTGGCAGTGCTGGGCTTGCAGCCCAGGTCTGACTCCAGTCTTTGTGCAAAGCTTAACCTACTCCTGGGTGACTCATGCTTACGTTGGTCTTCCTGACGTTTTAGGGGGAAATCTGGAAGGTCTCACTCCACTGGGAACTGGTGTTGGGCCCAGCTTTGTGTAGAAAGGTTTGAGATCAGTGTCGGTCCTGCTGTGCACTGTGCTGTCCACGATGGGTTTCTCGCGTTGGAGGCACGGCTGCTGGACAGCAGACGCTCCAGGCTTTCCCTTTTTTGGCCAGGGCTCAACTCCATACTGTTCGCAATTAACATCGACAACAAGGATTTAAACGGGCAGAGCAAGTTTGCGCCCACCGTGTCCGACCTCTTGAAGGAGTCGACGCAGAACATGACCTCTTTGCTGAAGGAATCCACTCAAGGAGTGAGCAGCCTCTTCAGGGAGATCACGGCCTCCTCTGCAGTCTCCATCCTCATCAAGCCGGAGCAGGAGACTGACCCTCTGCCTGTCGTGTCCAAGAACGTCAGCGCTGGTGAGTGGGAACAGACACTTGAGGTGGCGCTGAGGGGGTGTCCTGGTAAGGACGGCAGAATGTAGCTGATGGGGATACCTCTTGTTATCTGAAAGCCAATGAGACCCAGTGCTCCTGCATCTCCAGTTCTATTTTTGTTTTTCTTCATTCAGTCCGGAAGGGATCTGACAGCCTTATCCAGATGGGAAGATGATGGGGTCGGGGAGAAAGGGAAGGTGAGGGCGTGGCAGCTACAGGAGCCAGATGGGCCCATCTTCGTGCATGCCTTTAGCCTTCAGCCGCTCACTGGTCCTTGTGTTCTGTGTGGCAGGCAGGGAGCTAGACAGGTTGCCTGCATTTGGCTTGCAGTCTCCTTTGGGATGGATGAGGGTAAACATTTAAAGATGACTGGAACAGCTTACGCTTTTGGTAAATGGGATGAAGGCTAAGCACAGGGTGCTTTGGAGAAGGAATACTGTTTGGCTTACTTGGGTTTGGAGGGTATTTAAGTGGAAGCTTGAGGGAAGAGAGGATTTGGTCAGCTTTGACTCTAGGTTGGAGGAGGCAAAGGAAAGTTGATTTGCAAGATGTTTACAGTAGCTGGGTGTGGTGGCACATTAATCCCAGTGACTGGGGAGGCTGAGGCAGGAGGATTGAGTTTGAGACCAGCTGCAGCAATTTAGTGAGTGCCTGATCAACTTAGTGAGACTCTGTCTCAAAATTAAAAAAAAAAAAAAAAAAAAAAAAGGGGTTGTGGTTGTCACTCAGTGGTAAAGTCCCTCCTGGCTCAATCCCCCATACCATACACACACATATAAAATTAGCATTTCTGAGTAGGACAGTAGATACAGGCTGGGTGTGTAGATCATTGGTAAAGCACTTTCCTAGTATGCAGGAGGACCTGGGTTTCATTTCCAATACCACCAAAATCAACCCAAACACGCATACGCTCTCAAATATATATATGTGCATATATAGTTAGATGAAAAGAATTAAGATATCAATATACAATTTCAGCTGGGCATGGTGGCACACACCTATGATCCCACCTGCTCAGGAGGCTGAGGTAGGAGGATCACAAGTTGAAAGCCAGCTTCAGCAGCTTAGCGAGACCCTGTGTCAAAATAAAAATTAGGGGCTGGAGCGGTGGCTCAGCGGTTTCGGCGCTTGCCTGGCAAGCACAAGGACCTGGGTTCAAACCCCAGCACCACGTACACAACTAAGTGTTGGAGCAACCAAGGCCGTGTGAAAAACTCAAAGTTGTTTCTCTCTTTCAAAAAAAAAAAAAAAAATAAAAACTGTTAGATGTGACTCCTTAGTAACTGCCTTTGGGTTTAATTCCCAGTACAAAAAGAAAAAAAAAAGTTTAATACTCCTGGAGCATTGGGAGACATTAGGATGTTGTTATGGTAAAACTGGAATTTTTGGCTTAAGTTCTACCCCCTGTGTTCCCAAATCCCATAAGGCAGTAAATGTCACCATCCCTTTGAAATTATTAACAATATTGAAAACTCAGAATACCGTGGGTTCTTTGGTACAGAGAACTTGGGTGCAAGTCATAGGAATAAGGACTGTTGAAAGCTTTGTGTAACAAAGACTGAAATTTGTGCACCCAGAGGGGCCCCAGCCCTATCCTTTTTTGGAACACTGCTTTTGAAATTGTCTCTGGGCTGTGCTACACTGGCAAAGTGTCACCGTGTCACACCTTGGTTTATATGGAGTGGTGGGGATTGGCTCAGTGTCTCACGTCCAAGGCTGATGATTAATTAAGATGGAGCTCATGGCTGATGAACAATGGAGCTCGTCTTCGTTCTGACCCCCAAGGCAGTCTTGCTTGCTGTTTCAGTTAGCCTTTGCTGTGTAACAAGCGACAACAAAAGGTAGTGACTTAAATCTACTGTCCTTCATCATTTATTTATTTTGACTCTGTGGGTTGGCATGGTAGGGCTTCTGCTGATGGCTGCACTATTGGTGGCCGAGTTGGAAGACCCAGAATGGCCCACCTGTGTGTCTGGAATTGCGTGGGGGAGTCAGGTCTACACATGGCTTCCGTCCTTCAGTGAGGTAGACTAGCTGCTTTGGGTGGTGGTCTCAGGGCAGCAGTCCAACAGGGCCAAGCAGAAGCCATGAGACCTCTTAACGTCTGGGCTCTAGAACTCAGTGTTATTTCTGTCACATTCCATGGGTAAAAGCAACCGTGTGCCAGCCTGGAGTCAAGGGGGTATAGAACAGATGCTCCCCTATGTGGGAGGAATAGCACAGTCCCATGGCAAGGCATCGTACTGCGACAGTGGCCATTTGTGGCTTTGAAACAACTGACTGCAGCCCCCACACTTCTTTTCCTGGTCTCGCCTACCACCCGCAAAAGTGCTTCTCACAATGCAGCAGTGAAAGTCATTATAGTACTGGTAGCAGTCTAGAAATCAAAGTAACTACTAGAAGGAGCAGTTCAGCGTATGGCTGTGCCCACTTACATCAGAGGTAGAGGCCCGTGACCATCTTGCTCAGTGTTCTGTAGACACCTGTGTTTCAAGGATTTAGAAGAATGAATGGATCTTACAGTTGTATTTGTCAGCAGCATAATGAGGTTTTCTGTGACCTAGAGGTGAGTTGGCTCCATTGTCCTTTGGTCTTGCCTACTTTTTCTTTCTGTATCCTTTCTTTTAACAGATGCCAAATGCAAAAAGGAGCGTAAGAAGAAAAAGAAGGTAACCAACATTATCTCATTTGATGATGAAGACGACGAGCAGGTCTCTGGGGATGTTTTTAAAAAGCTCCCTGGGACAGGGGAGAGCTCCGAGGAGAACTCTGACCGGTCCTCGGTTAACATCATGTCAACCTTTGAAAGCCCCTTTGGGCCGAATTCCAATGGCAGCCAGAGCAGCAACTCCTGGAAAGTTGATTCTCCGTCTCTAAATGGGGAGTTTGGGTACCAGAAGCTTGATGTGAAAAGCATCGATGATGAGGATGTGGATGAAAATGAGGATGACGTGTATGGGAACCTATCGGGAAGGAAGCGTGTGGGCCACCTGGGGTCACCGGAGAAGTAAGTGCCACTTGGGCTGCCAACTGGGGGAAGTACATGACCCATTTTTCTCCTTTTACAATTTTGTGTTAATGGCTTTGCTCCTTTATCTGTCAGTGTTGATGGAGTGTGTGCTTCCATTCTGCTGGGAACTAACAGGGGAAAGGAATGTATGTGAAGGTACTTGATACAAACTGAATGCCAGGATGTGTGCCTTGAAGTTCTCGCTTTGCACTTGGGACTCTGGTTTTTGTGAACTGGGTTTTCCTCACCCCTGTCACTTGCCACAGCACAGAGGCTCTGGAGGAAGGTGGGGTTAGTCGAGAATAGTTGCAGCTGTGTGTTCCTGTGTCTGTCTGCAGAGGTGGGAGCAGCAGCCACATGCCTGCACTGGTGCCTTGACACTGGAGCTGCTGTAGATTTGAGCCCATGGAGGGGCTTGTTCTAGGTGAGGGCCAAGGGCAGAAAAGCAGAGTTCATAACAAGCTTGGCTCATGGACTCAGGGCTACCTGGGGTCTCCTATTTGGTGAGGTTGGACAGGTTTCCATACACCCCAGAGCCACGTTGTTTTAATTTTCCTTTTTTCTTTTTCAGAAGAACATATCTGTCTTTTTATTTTGCTCTGATGCTCATTAACACAGATGCTTGTATTAGTGCTATCAGCTATGGGTCGTCTGTGATGAGCCAGATGCCCCGAGTGCTGTGTGTGCTTAGCGTGGTACAGTGCCGTTCTGAGGTGAGCTGGCGGCGCGCCTGCTTTGCAGGTGAGAGCAGGATTCCACGGAGTAGAGGTTCGTCAGAGCTGGGGTTTACCTAAAGCTGTGTTGTACTCCAAAGCTCACGCTGTCAAATGTTCTCCATGTTTCTGCGTTACGAGTATCGATTGGCTGATGTGATGGTTGACAGGGTGGTCAACTCGGCTGTGAAGTGCCCAGTAGAACATTGTTTCTGTGAGGACATTTCCAGATGAGGTGGGCTCAATAAAGCAGATGGACCTCCCCAACACGCGTGGGTATCTTGCAATCCCTTTGCGGGCCTGCCTGAATAGAAGAAAAAAGTGAAGGAAGGAAGGTGTTATTTCTTTTCTGTCCATCAGCTTGAGCTGGAATGTTGGTCTCCTTCCTGTGACAGTGATGGATACTTTGTGGTCTCCTGATTCTCTGGTTTCAGACTGGAACTGAATTATATGACCAGCATTTATAGGTCTTCAGTTTGCAGACTGTGGGGCTTCAAGGCCTTCACAATCTGAACTAGCTCCTCAGGATAAATGTATCTACGAATCCATCTCTGTGTGCTCCCCTATTGGTTCTCTCTCTCTGGAACCCTGGCTAATTGTCGTTATTCATCAGACCAGTGTCACTACTTGCTGAAGGTCCCTCTTTGTTGAGTATTCAGGTTGTTTGGCCCTTTTATTTTTGCTTTTTGTTAGCCATTCTGAAATGAACATTTTCATGGACAAGGCCCCTAAATTATTGTTATGGTAACTTTTCAGAAGCGTTGTTCTTCTTATAGGCTATGAATGTTTTTGTGTGTAGAAATTTAAGTCCTGTGACCTGCTGTATTATTCAGGGTTCTCCAGAGAAATAACCGTTGAGGGTGAGGGTATGTGTGTGTGTGTGTGTTTGTGTTTCCTTCCTTCTCTTGATCTCACTCTCAGTTTCTATCTCTGTGTTGCTGTCTTTTTTTTTTTTTTTAATAGAGAGGAACAGTGAGAGAAAGAATCAACTCTATTTAGTTTTTCATGTGGCCCTCACTGTTCTGACACATCATTGTGTACGTGGTGCTGGGGCTCAAACCTACATGCCTGCACATGTCAGGTAAGTGCTGTAACCACTGGGCTACCACTCCAGCCCTCTTTCTTGGTGTATTTTAAGATTTTAAGGAATTATCTTATAGAATTATAAGAATTATAGAATTATAAGAATCAGCCTAAAATTTGCAGGGTAGGGGCTGGAGCGGTGGCTCAGTGGTTATGATGCTTGCCTGGCATGTGCGAGTATGCAAGTTTGAACCTCAGCACCACATACGTAATGAAGTATTGGAGCAACAAAAGCCACGTGAAAAGCTAAATAAAAATAACTTTCTCTCTCTAACTGTCCCACTTTCTTAAAAAAAAAATCTTCAGTGTAGGCTGGAGACATGGAAGAGCTGCAGTTCCACCTCAAAGGCAATCTGCTGGCAGAATTCCTTCTTCTGGGGAAGTTGGTCTTTTGCTATGAGAATGTTCCAATGGTTGGCTGAGGCCAGCCTGCCTCATAAAGAATAATCGACTTTACTCAGTCTGATTTGAATTTTTTTTTGTTTTTCAGGGCCAAGGACCGAACTCGGGGCCTTGCACTTGCTAGGCAAGTGCTCTGCCACTGAGCTAAATCCCCAAAACCCTGATTTGAATATTAATCTCATTAAAATACCCTCACAGAGACATCAAGAATGTTCAATCAAATATCTGTGTAATGTGGCCTAGCCAAGCTGACACACACACTGAACTTTCACAGCTGCGTGCAAATCTTGTTCTGGGCCATTTAGGAGTGCCACTGGACTCTGTGGCTCTGAAGAGATGTGCATCTGCATTGGTCCACTCTGGGTTCTTTGGCCTTAAGCACAGTCGTTTGTCTTTCTACACCGTGGATGCTACTGAGTGGAGGCTGGAAGGGCAGGCCAGCTTGCTGGCCAATGTGGCTGCTGGCATTGTGATGTGTCAAGCACAAAGCTGTGCTGGTGACCTTCATGGGGGCCTGGGTCCTGCAAAGCCACTGGGCCTCCTGCAGACTGTGGACGGCTTCTCCCTGGCATACAGGGGGATCTCGATTTGAACATTCCACAGAGCAGCCTGGGGAAGGAGCCGAGGAATGATGAGATGGCCTGCCAAGTAATACTATGATTGTGATTTTACACTAAGGTTCACAGGAAGGGCCTAGGAGGCTGGAAGTAGCAGGTGTGTGAGGGGGCTGTGGCCAGGCTGTGAGCAGCTGGGGTGGTTGCCACCCCTTGAGGAGGTCCGTGTCCATCGGTTGGACTTAGTCCTCTGATAGCTGGGCATTAAGCCACTGCTTACGCATGAGCGGTGTTGTACCCTCCTCCTCAATAGTAGCTACAGGCATTGGCTTCACTTCTAATATCCTTATTGTAGAAAGAAGTTTTTGTCACCTTCTGTGTGCTCTAACATCAGTAAATAAGTTGGAAAACGTTTCAAAGGAATTGCAAACATGAATAAATCTTGTACCTTATTAGGAATTAAGGAAATGCAGAGAAAAACAAGGCTTCATAAATTGTCCATCGTATTAGCCAAGAGTTACAGTGAGGAAGATGAAAGGTGAGCCCCAGCATTATAGCCTGTGTGAGGGGCAGGCTGGCTGCCAGGGGCCTTGCCAGGTGCAGAGCAGGTGTCCTAGAGGCAGGTGCACAGGAACTGTGGACGTCCTAGGGAAACGCTTGGACAGGGTGTTGGGAGCTTTGTTGGCAATCTAATGTTGAGAATCTGCCTCGGGTCACACTCTCAACTCTGGGAAAAGGCTGCTGTAGGGAGATGCCAAAGTCCTGATTCAGAGAAGCAAACCAGCAGAGCTGACCTAAATGTGCAGCTACCGAGGCAGTTCCCAGCAGGGTGTTTCGGAGTTGAGTTTTAACATCTTGACACTTGGTATCTTGAACATCTTAGAATTTAAGACTGTGTGACAGTAAGAAGAGCGTGTGAATTGATATCTAATGGAAAAGCTAGACGGAAGGCTGTCCATGTAGTTCTGTTATGGCCATGTGAAGACGAGGGTGCGCAGCAAGCCAGAAGGCACTCGGGAGAGGCGTCCCACCCAGTTGTGTTCTGGGTGACGCAGTAGTCACTGTTTTTCTCATTTTCTTTTTGGCATCACCTAGGTTTTGAAACAAATGTTTCATTTTTCTAATGAAAAAGCAACACCCAACATTGTCTGTAAGCCATTCCTAGAGCCAAGTTCTGAGGCTTTCTCTGTCTCAGGAATCATTTTATTTAATGAGGGGAGTGAGATAGAGAGGATCAGTTGTATTAATTTTTTCATCTGGCTTTTGTTTTTCCAACACTTCATTGTGTATGTGATGCTGGGATTTGAACCCGGGTCCTCGTGCTTGGGAGGAAACTGCTCCAACTGCTGAGCCAGCCCCTCAGGAATCACTTTCACTTACAGTGAGGTAGTGGCCCTTGGGACTGCTTCTACTTGGGTTCATATCCTCATCCTGTGGGTTCCTGGATTTACCTTGCACACATACACTGCTGGGAAGCAAGCGGAATGGCCGCTGCCCAGAGCTACTGGATGGTGGGAAGAGACGGCCGTTTTAGCTGCCCTCTCCCGAGAGGATGTCCCACGCCTTTGGTCACCAATGTCTAGACCAGAGCCCGAGAAGGGTGGTTTTGACAGATTCTAGAGGTCCCACCAAGTTGACTTGAGACTTGGCTAAAGTTGGGGTGTGCTGCCAGGACAGTCAGGAGCAGCTCCTCTTTTGCCCCCACCCTGCTGTCTTTGAGTGTCTTTGTTTAAAGGATAAGTGCTGCATAATTCTGTTGGGATTATTCCCTCTTGTCCCTCTCCTTCACGTAGGTCCCTCACAATGCCCTCCTTCAAGCTGGTCTTCCATGAGGTCCCTGATGGGTGTCACGGTTCTGAGCTGCAGCTTTGCCTTCCCGCAGGACTATGATAGATGCTCGTGCCCCTCACTAGATCATAAACTCCATGAGGGTGGGTTAACTCCTTCACCGGCTCTTTTGTCCCTGCAGTGAGCAGTAAGCTGGTTTTAACAGCTGCTCAGTAAGGAGTAAGATCCAGGGTCCAGATCCGATCTCATGCCCTAGACTCCCAGTCCACACCTCCTGATTTCAGCCCCTTCCTGGCCGAGGTGGCTCCTGAGACAGCACTGATGGAGCCTCCGCATGTGTGTGTGATGATTAGCTGTGCGGGGACTGTGCCTGATCACACAGCTGTGTTCTTTCATCCCAGGCCCCTGGATGGGAACTCCTGCCTCTCCCAGGTGCACAGCTGGGCTCCTCTACAGGTGCTACACGACGATGCCGATGCCGATGCCCTCTTCCCTGTCAGCGGAGTGAGCTCCTATGGCCCAGCAGGTGGGTGCTTCCTCGTTTCTCTTTTCCTCCAGTAAGAGCTTGGGTTCTGAGATCGGGCAAGCGTATCTGAGTTACCTGCACAGGCAGGAATGGGAGCCTGGGGCTCAGGGCAAGCAAGGGCTTGTGAGGGGCTCAGAAATTAATGGGGCTTTAGCGTCTCTTAGGAATTTGAGTATTTGAGGTGCTGTCAGCCCAGTGAATTGAGCTGACCTGACTGGCAAGCTCCCAGTGAGCCCCTAGGCCTGTCCCCACCCTGTACTAGTGGCTTGTTGCACTTGGTCATGTCAATATAGCTACAAGTAGAGTTGGTTATTTTGCCTCTTAGGGGACTGAGAAGGTAACTGAGGTCCTATCTACAAGGGCACTGACAACCTGGGCAGAAAGTGCTTGGGGCTCTTGGAGTAGCTTGACTGTGCCCTTGGCCACAGTCAGTGTGCATGCATGTTCCACACGGTGAACGTGCACATGTGTGCTCTCCTGTTTTCTATAGCTAGAACAGGTCATGGGGTGGGGGGCTGTAGTGGGGAGCCTGGCTCGCCCACTGGGACAGTCGTGCCATACAGTGCACAGAACCTGTGGAGAGAACGACTTGGTCACTCTCTGTCCCTCCCCCAGCATCGCTGGCTCTGGGAAGCCTTAGCCTGACTGACAAGCGCCTGCCATTTTCTAGGGAACACGTTTCCCTGGGTCTCGAATTAGGGAGTTATGACTGGGTCCTCCAACTGCTTAGGAAGCTGTTGAAATCTGAACTGGATGAACGATGATTGTTGTTACTTGGTGGAGAACAGAAACTCACCCACCCTAGCTGGAGCCAGAGAAGGACAGGATGTTGCGAGTGGCAGAGAGGGCGTCCATCTGTCGGCCTTGGTGACCTCGTCTGGAAAGCAGATGCTGGTGATGTAGTGATAGTGGTGCTCTTTCCAGGCCCTGGAAGCGAGCAGCGCTGGGAAATGGTCGGCCTACCTTCTTATTCTAGGCTGTTCTTGTCCCCTCTTCATTCTCACTTGTCTGCTTTTCACTTGAACTTAGGCGAGGGTCCAACACCGATGTCTGAGCCTTGCAACCCTCCACACCAACGAGGACATCTCACTAGTCTCAGCTGAAGTCCCCCAGTCGAGGCCAATCTGCTTGGCCTTGCTCGTGATCTGCAGGCCAGACTGTAGAAGACTACCTCCAGGGGACCCTTAGTCCAGATGCCCATGAGAAGGGGCAGGGGCTGGGCAGATCAAGGGGAGACTGAATACTTGTTCGCAGCCTCCACACCTCAAGGTTGAGTTCCTGATTACCCGTCTGCGTTCCCCGCCCGGTTCCCCGCCCAGGGCCCTTGGTTCTTGAATAATTGCTGCATGGTGGGCTGCATGAAGTGGGCGGTCTGACTTGAGGCGCCTCCTTCATGCCTTAGCTCTGCTCCTCTAGCCCATCAGACCCTCAGAGCTGCTGGTGGTTGCTTTGGGGCCCTTGCTGTTGGCCGTTCATGCTGAGCCTGCTCTTCTAGAGCCCAGAGTTCTGGGCTTTCTCTTTCTCTTTCTCTCTTCAGTTTTGTGGTACCGGGGAAGGAACCCAGAACTAGGCACATGCTCAGCAAGCACTCTGCCACTGAGCCCCAGCCTCATTTAATTTTATTTTAAAGCAGGGTCTCACTAAGTTCCTGAGACTAGCCAGCCTCATTCTGGCCTTCCATAGACAAGGCCTCCAGGATCCTCAAGAGAAGGCCCCCACCATCTTCCAGTGCCTCTCCTGTGGTCCCAGTTCTGGCTGCCAGCCTTGCAGACCCTCTTGATGGTGCTCACCAGAAGTGATATGCATGAGTCAGTCTGCCAGAGTTTAAATGTGCTGCAGTCAAAAAGCCACCAGGAGCCTTGTAAGCCGCGACAGACGGAGGGGCATTCGCCTGTGGGGAGGAGCCTTGCCTGGGAAGACGAGGGCTGCGAGGGTGCTGGGGTCTGGAGAGCTGGCCGCCGAGTGGAGTGCCTTCTGCCTGGCATTCTGTTCCCGCACGGGCTGGGTGGCGCCCAGGCTCAGTCTGCCAGGCTGGCTCTCCCAGGGGTGCCCTGCCAATATCTTTCTCTGAGACTCCTTTACTTTTGCCCCTTTTCTGACTAGTGTCCCTTCTGGTTACTACATCCTCTCTCGTGCTGGCTGAGGGGCCATTTTGTCCTTTAATGTGACTTCCCTCGCAGAAGGCTTCTCACCGTAGGGGATTTTTCAGTCATCTTTAAAAGCGTTGTTGGCTTTGTGGTCGCTGTCATTGGAGTAATTGCAGAAAGGGGGAGGGAGGGGACGGAAGGAAAGAGCGGCCCTAGCAGGGAGGATGGGTGGCTTTAGTAGCTAAATCTTAGGAGGGAGAAAGGAGTCTGAAGGGAACTCTAAAAAGAATCGGTTCCCTTCTGAGTTTTCAGAGGCAGCTCTGTCGTGGAGGGGGTTTCATGTCCTGGGTTAGGGAGTAGCTCAGGGTCACGTTGGAGACCTTGATGAGTGGCTGGAGTACTTCCACTGGGCAAGCCTGTGACTTATGGCAGAGCATGGGAGACGTACCAAAGAGAGGGTCGGCTCCCAAAGTCTCTTCCTAGTGAGAGTGATAAACCTGTGATGGCGCGTGTGAACGTGAAGTGTCCTTGCTAACCTTGCATCTGGGGTTCTGTCTTCAGGGCTTCAGCAGATGCATTTCATTCATTGGGAGCCTGACGTCCTCCTGCCCTTTATTTCCCGGTCAGGTCGAAGCTCTTCAGCTTCTCGCTGTCTTCGCCGTCTTGAGGGTCTTGGCAGCTGCTTGCCGTGTTGAGGGAGGACTGCTGTACCTTGCTGCGATCCAGCAGGAGTGACAGTGGAGCTAGCATCATTCAGAGGGCAGCTTTACTCCTGAGTGTCGGTATTGCACTGGTGCCAGGGCACTGCCCTGTGTGGTTCCTGCCCCCTGGGTCATGTGGGTCATGTGCTGCTCAGGGTTCATAGCTTTCTCTTAGTCATCCAGGGTGATTTTTTTTTTTTTTTTTTTTTTAAAGGAGAGAATCAATTAAATGTTTTATCTGGCCTTGTTTCTCTGACACTTGGTTGTATATGTGGTGCTGGGGTTCAAACCCGAGTCCCTGTGCATGCCAGGCAAACGCCGTAATGGCTGAGCCACCGCTCCAACCGTTGAGTCGTACGGGTTTGCTGCTCTGTCAGTCATGGTGCTAGGTAGGCTCTGGGGGATCTAAATGTGAATCCCATCTGGAGTCCTGTCCAAAGGGAGAGGACCGGGGACATTGTTTGATTACTTTTTGAAGGAGATGTCACTTGAATAACTGACCTGGAGGAGGAAGGGGATGAGTGGTCCAGGTGTCCTGAGCACTCTGATCACCTCTTCCTGCTTACTCCCCATTATCTTGTGCTGGGCTCTTGCAGAACAGCTCCTCCACAGCTCTGTCAGCTTCTCCTCTTGCCCCTGTCCATTCTTCCTTTAGTGGCCAGGATGATGATGATTAAAAGAACCTGACTACATTGCATAATGAATGCTTCTTCTCCCAAACCTGTCCACTGTACTTGGGAGAAAATCTCGAGTCCTAACCATGGCTGTCCAGACCCCAGCTAGCCATGGGCACCTCATTTCCTCTGGCCTCTCCTTTGCTTGGTATCCCCAGTCATGCCAGCCTATTTCTGCTTCATTCAGTGGAACCTGGCCTTTTGTCTCTGCTGCTCCTCCTGTTCCTCTTGCGACTGTACCCCAGTGCCTCTCAGGTTGCAGCTTTTCTGTCTTTCTGTGTCATGTTTTTGGAGAAGGCTCCTTGCTCCTCTTTGGCCAGGCCAGGCCTTGTGTTCCACATGGTGGCAAACCGTGTGTCTCTGCTGCACCAGACTTGGTTTGTAGTGATGGATTTATGTAGTTACTTGCTAGTACCTGTCACCTGCTGTTCTGAGGTCCCTGAGGACAGGACTGTGTTTTTCTTACAATGTGACCCTGACTGCGAACAGTGCCAGGCTCAAAGCTGGACTCTGCAAACCTTTGCGGAATGGGGGAGTGGACGGTGGCAGTGGGTGAAGAGGTGTGTATGCTGTAGGGAGTGGGTGCGTGGTGTTGGAAATGTGGTATCGGATTGAGGACATGGTATGGACAGGTGCGCGGATGGGGCACGGTGGATAGAGCAATGAACAAGCGTCTGGATCAGCTGGACGACAACCTGCATACTGTATTGGGAGGGGCTCAGCATGGCTGCTGGGTGGAACATGGTTGAGATGTTAGTAGATCTCTACTTGAGTCCTTGGAGTATGAAATTAAGGCTGTAGTAGTCCCTCTGAGAGGGGACCTTGAGGATGTCAGAGTCAAGGATGCTGCAAGTATTAGCTGGTATGTTGGTGATGGGGCTGATGGGCAGCAGCTGGGGCTGAGTCAGTGACATGTCCTGGGTGCCAGGGGGATGATGTCTGCCCTCACTCCACCCGTGGATTACCATTGTGTGAGTTGGAGCCCCAGGCTTTGCTTTAGAGTATGGAATCTGACAGCCCTGACTTAGATCAGCAGAGATGACAGAGCTCTGGCAATGGCTACAGAAGGTCGTTAGATGTTGTTGAGCCTTTGAACTGTGGGCAGTAGAGCCAGCTTGTGGACAGAGTGGGGATCATTTAGGTGGCACAAAGAGGCCTTGGATATAGTGTTAGTTTTCTGTCACTGGGGAAAAAAAAAAACCTTGGATAATGAGCCTAGTACCTGAGATGACCTATACAAGGAGAAAAGGCTTATTTTGGCTCAGGGTTTAAGAGGTTTCAGTCCATGGTCACTTGGCCCCACTGGCTTTAGGCCTATAGTGTAACAGCCCACAGTGGAAGAAGTTGTCACCTCATGGCAGGCAGGAAGCAAAGTAAAGAAGGGGCTGGGGTCCTAGTAGCCCCTTAAAGGCACACTCCTCAGTGACCCAACTTCATTCTCCTAAGCCCCACCTCTTAAACGTTCTACCACCTCCCAGTAGCACCACACATGGGTTGGTGACTAAGCCTTTAGCAGATGGGCCTTTAGAAGACACTTAAGCAGCTAGTGCAGGTATCTACTCATGCTGGATGGAGGACAGGTGCCATGTGCTGCTGAGGTTACAGCCCAGTGGGGAGTGGGATGTAGGTCCAGCAGTTCTGACAGCCAGGGCAGGTTGGAAGGGCCAGGGGTGTCCCGGTAGAGCTTTCTGGTAGGCAGTTATAATGTGAGACCAAGTTTCAGGACCAAGGTCACAGCTGAAGGAAAGGGGTTGAGAATTGTCATCGTTAGAGGAGAAAGCTGCAGCCAAGGCCTTGCTGGGGTTTCCAGGGGGGACAGTGGGCCACACAGCCATGATTCACTGATTTCTTAAGCAATCAGAAAAAGGTGGTGGTGGGAGGAGGGCCAGAGAGTGAGAGAGGAGAGCTTTAAGAGCCTTGGGGCTGAAGAAAGGTTCCTTGGGGCCTTCAAGAGCCATTTCATGTGATTGGACTCTGAGAGCCAGAGTGGCTGCAGAGTAAGCGGCATTAGTCACTACTGATTGAGCGTCTTTGAGGGGTTGTACAGTGCCAAGGTGTAAAATTCACCTGTGTGGCAGGCATTATTAAAATGGGCAGTAGACCACAGCTGTCATCCCATCTCATAGAGGGGGACACTGAGGCCCAAAGAGACTGTGTGGCTTGCTGAACTAAAGTTGGGGAGCAGGGACTTGAACCCCAGCAGTTGGGGAGAGCCTGTACCCTTAAACTAATGATAGTAAGGAGGAGGGAAGTGGACAGCACTTTTTGTCTGTGGTTCTTGACAGCATTGGGAGTAAAGAGGAGCTTGATGGGGTAGCGGGGTGGAAGGAAAGCTTTAAGAGCATTTTTCTCCCCTCCTTTTTAAGAAGTCAGCCCCCTAATCAGGGGAAGTCCAAGCCTAGTAAACAGGATAAGCAGAAGGAATGGTGCACAGAAGCCTGGGCCCCTCTTCCTTGGCTTCTTAGTGGGCACTGACAATGAGAAGTTTCTTGAATGAGCAAGGGTTCCCTTGGGTGAAAACCCAGGCCAAGGTTCATGGGGTTTTTACCATTTCCTGGAAAGAGACTTGAGTAGCCGCTAAAGCATTTATTAAAACCATTATCGTCTTTTGCTTGTTGACTGTAGAGCTTCTTGATGGCCTCACTTCTTGGGAATGTGCTTCTGAATGCCACTTCTGCAGGGTTGAGTGGCTTTTGGAGAAAGCCGCAGACGCGCCATTGGCTAGCTTTCGCTGCCCTCTGCTGTCTGTCTGAGGCCACTACAGGCAGAAGCAGTTTGTCCAACAGAAAGCTGTTTTATTTCTTGCTAATTCAGAGGTTGACTCTGAATATGGATTTCATGCATAATTCCGCTTGCCTCAGGATGAAAAAGCCACAGGTTACGTGGGAGATAGGATCTTCTATCAGTGACTGATAAGTTACAAAGATGTCTAGAAAAATGAAATATGTAGCAGATTAAAATCCAGTGTGCAGGTGGGTAAAAATGAGAGCGTGCTGATATAGCAGATGAAAGAATGGCAAAACGGAATTAGAAGCAACACCTGATCTCCTCTGTGTGATGTTTTCTTTACACAGATGCCCCCCTGGGAAGCCTGGAGAATGGGACAGGACCAGAGGACCTTATTCTCCCAGAGCCTGGGCCTCGGTACAGGTTAATATTAAGAAACCTAGTTGCCTTTGGTATTGAGATGTGTTATTCACAATTTCGCATTGTATTCTTTTTATTATTATTATTATTTATTTGCTACTGGGGTATTCTACCTCTGAGCTACACTTTATTTTTGAGACAAGGAGGTCTTATGTTGCTGAGGCTGGCCTCAAACTTGGGATCCTTCTGCCTCAGCCTTTCCAGTTTCTGGGATTAACAGGTGTGTGCCACTGTGCCTGACTATCATTTTAATATTTTTTAAAGATAGGAAGGCACCTGCTGGGATTATAAGCAAGGCCTTACTTCACACTTATGTTCAGAACTAGTCTTCCCTCTGAGGATGTGCCCTTGTCAAGGGGCTTAGAGCACCTTTCCCCTCTGTTGCTGTGTAGGAGACCATGATGATCAGACTTCATCTGCGTTCCTCCTGTCCTTTTTATACTTTTTGGGCTACTGAGTGCCTCTTGTCTTAATTTTCTTAATCTATATATTTAATATTAGATCTTTAAAAGTCCTAGTTTTACATTTAGTCACTTTGGCATTATGTAACATTTGTGAAGTGTTCAGGACACCATCTGGTAAAGGCAAAAAGGTGGTTTCTTTTTATTCAAATTGAAGAATCTCCAGGGGAACCAAGGTGTCCCGAGTCATTGGATGTTTAATGCAGAGCAGAGATAAACAGCAGGGTCTCCCTGATGCCACCACCATCTGTGTTGCTCTTTCACTTTTTTAAAATCCCCCTTCTGGTGATTTTAATTTGGTGTCTCAGGGATATATCCACCTGTATTTTTTTTTTTTTTTCCAAGAGAAAGAGAGAGGATGGTGGTGATATGAATCAACTTTATTTTTCATCTGGGTCTTGTTTTCCAGACACTTAGTTGTGTATGTGGTCCTGAGTTTGAACCTGTGTCCTTGTACATGACAGGCAAGCGCTGTAACCACTAAGCCACTGCTCAAGCCGCAACAATCTGCTTTTTTCTTTTTAGAGAGACAATTGGTTCTTATTTAGCTTTTCACGTGACCTTTGTTGCTCTGACAGTTTGTTGTGTACGTGGTGCTGGGGTTTGAACCCGTGGACTTGAGCATGCCAGGCAAGTGCTCGAACCACTGGGCAACTGCTCCAGCCTGCTTTTTAACACTTAAAAGTAGCCTCACAGAACAAGAGGCCTCAAAAAATTGGTCAATGACTCATAATTGTTCCTCTCCATGGAACTCTTCATAAAAGGTGAAAGATTCGTACAATCTGAAGAGAAATGGGAGTATTCCACCTGCGTTTTCAACCTTCACTTCAGGGTGGGGGCTCTTGCCTGCTGCCCCAAACTGTGAGTGGTGCACTAGTCTCACCCAGAGTAGGCAGGGCTTTGAAAGTGACCCTACCGGAGGAGGCTTGTGCCCCTAGTGTCATGTCAGAAGGATGGTGTCGCCAGGCCTTTCCAGGACTGGGTGCGTTTGCTATTTCATTTTAGAAAATGGGCGAAGTGCAGCATGTGTTTTGTAGCCCCAGTTCCTTGAGTGTGTGAGCGCTGGTTTCTTTTCCATGTTGGAAGTTCGTTATCGATAGGAGATCCTCATTATCTGCAGCGATTGTGTTCAGTGAAGTGGCTTGGAGGGGAAGCGCTGGGCTGGGCTCCTGTGAGGCTCTGTCATGACGTGTTTATCAGTGGATCGATATGTAATCTGGTTTTATGTCTGTTCCTGCTGAGAGACACCTTACTTAACATGTTGTTGACTGTTGACATTGGACGTGTGTCCGGTGGCACACAGCTCATGCCTGAATGCAGCTCATGTGACGCCTTCCTCCATAAGGCACATCGCAGCCTTCCTGCTGCACAAATACTAGGCAGCTGCACATAGGGACCACTTTAAATAGCGCAGTCACCCAGAAAACCCCGCAAGAAGTGGCAGATGTGGCACTAAGTAGACCACAAAAAGGACATTTGTTTACGGTTGTAAGAGTACCTTGTTTGCCCTCAGCTTAGAGTGTTCTTGTTTGGTAACTCAACTTTTCTGCGTACGAATGTCTGAAATTCTGTGAGCATTGATTTTTGGGGCTACAAATGAGTTTCACTGAGAGGACTAATTTGCAGGTATGGAATCTGCAAATAACGGGGCTGATTTCAGATGGCTGCCTTCTGTCCTCACAGTAGAAGCTCAGTATGCGGGTCACCTGCTGATGTTTGGAGTTGGGGGCGTTGTGCACTTGGAGGGCCGAGTGTAACTTCCTTCTGCCTACTTTCCTCAGTGTGGAAGCGAGTTCTCCAGCCCAAGGAAGTCCTCTGAGCAGCCTACTACCCTCTGCTTCAGTGCCAGAGTCCATGACGATTAGTAAGTACTCTCCAAGCCACCACCACCAGTACTGGCCTGTGGGCCTGTGTAGCACATGAGTGTCTTTGTCCCATTTCCTGTGTGGCTCTGGACCTTGCAGAAACTGGGGTGAAGTAAGTATGTGTGAGGCTGATTGTGGACTCGAGGTGTGGAGCGTGGATGGGGCTGGGGCGAGTGCATCCTCTAAGGTCAGGCTTTCGGGTGGAATGGCACTGAGGGGGACCGGAAACGCCTGTAGCTCCCATGAGTTTCAGGGCGGCCAGCAGCAGAGGAGCAGTTGTACTTGGTCTCCTCTGTGCTCTGGAGCATCATGTTTGTAGGTAAGGGAGACAGAGTCTCCCCAAGATGGCTCAAGATGTCTCCAGCTTCAGCACCCAGAGACAGCATCAGACTGAGGACAAGAGAGCTGCTTTGAATGGCTGTTTATAACACAGAATAAACCAACTGTGGCTAACAAGTGGTAGGCAGGCTGGGGTTCGAGCACAGATCAGGTCTCTTCATGTCTTGCCTCGGACAGTAAAATAAGCAGTTTTGGCTCCAGCCATCCCATTCTCATCCCAGGTAGCAGGAAGGAAGAGGGGCAGTGGAGAACTTCCCACACATAGGAGTCAGGGGTTCAAACTTGGATATAGTACAGATGATAGCTTTGTTCATCAGCCTCTGTCTGAAATTTAGCATTTCCTTCAATCATGAAAGTAGTAGCAGACCTTAGAAACTGTAGTAGCAATGGTACAGTGGGTTACTTGGTCCCTACTAAAGCCCCAGCACCTTTTAATAACTGCGACATGACAATGTTTTACTGTCATTTTGCGTGGAAATATGGTAGTTCTTTAATGTGATAATGTAGAAACTTGCATGTTACTATGGCACTGTTATATTTTATCTGGATTGTTCTGTTTCACCATACGCAGTTTCCTTTGTAGTTTTGTGTTAATGAATTTTTGATCTTTTTTTCTGAGGGAGCGCATGGGCTGCTGCAGACTGTGGAATGGGCCCTGTGGTGTGCAACAGCTGGAGACCCCCAGCTGCAAGGACCATCCCAGAAGATGCCCATAGTGCGCCTTGGGCCAAGCCCCATGGCTCCCCTGGCTGCAAAGGAGGAAATGTTCCCTCCCCTTTAGTTCTTGCTGCCAGGCAAGGGAGATGGAATTTGGAGGCAATGAGTGTTGTCACTTTCAGGGTGAAACAGGAAGTGAGGAGACACTGAGGCTGGTATGAATGCGTTGTGCAGCAGGGCACACTCGGGCTTGGCTTCGGAGCAGGCACGTGCTGGTCACCTGATGCCTGGGATGCATGGAGTGCATAGATACGTAGGTTGCTGTGTTTTAGATTTTAGCCAGTTGTTTATTTTAAGTGATGTGCCAAAAAAAAAAAAAAACAAAAACCCAATCTTGAATGTCTTTATTTAGAAGGGAAACCTTAGTGTCATTACTGTATACCAAGAGCTGCAGTAGTTGACGGCAGAGAGCAGTTAACTAAAGACGATGGTGTCCTCGAGTTGGCCTGGTGGCTCTTGTTTTCCTTGGTTCTGAGATCCTCTCCCACTGTTGAGAACAGAGATGGAGGGACTAGGTTTTTTTGTTCAGACCCATGGCACCTCCAACATGGGCAGGTGTCTTGTTCTTGAACTGCCAGTAAGGCCTCCAAGCTATCAAAGAGACCAGAAGTGGAGTGATAAATGTACAGGAAAGCCCACTGCATTGGGGGCTGTACCTTTTGGAGGTGCTTTTCATGCAAAGGACTCTACTAGAAAAAGTAGGAGTTGAGGTAGATATCCTGATTGGGCCATCAGGAAGTCAGTGAAGAACAGCAGGAAAACCATAGCCTTGTATGTGGGGATGGCTGCCTGGACTTAATTGAGGGAGATGAAGTTGGGGAGCTACATTTTGTTGGAACGGTCTTGCTGTAGGTGATATACCTGGAGTCTGCTTTAAGGTTGTCAGAGCCTCTTGGCCCTGTATGAAGGCAAGGAGGAAAGACGAAGCTGGGTGCCATGGCGCATGCCTGTAATCCTAGGAGGCTTAGGCAGGAGGATTGCAAGTTCAAGGACAGCCTCATTCACTTAGCAAGGCCTTGTCTCAAAACTAAAAAAAAAGGGAAAGAATAAGATCATGAATGGTTTTTAGAGAGGGACAGTGAACAAGAAAAACAGACTAAATTTTATTTTAGTTTTTCATGTGGCTTTCATTGCTCCAAAGCTTCATTGTGTATGTGGTACTAGGGTTTGAACTTGTGTACTCGCACATGCCAGGCAAGCACCATAACCGCTGAACCACCACAGCCCCAAGATGATGAATTTTGATGGTGAAAATACAATAGGTGTAACACATTCTCATATAAACAGAAAAAAGGAAGAAAATGGAGACAGAGTGGCAAGTAAGCACCAGGGAGGTGCTGGAGATGCCCTAGAGCTGGACTTGAATTTCCCCAGAAGCTGTGACGGGACTGCAGAAGGGACCTGCTGTTGCTTAGTACTGTGTCTGCCTGGCCTTTCACTTTGTGCCCCTGGATGGCTGGGTGGAACTTCACCTGGCTCTGTGGTATAGTCACTCCAAAAGACACCATTTCTTCCCTTACGCATTTTCTTCTAAGGGGATAGTGTCTCCGGGGGGTCTGTCATGGGTCTCGGGGCCTCCTCGGCAGCATGAGTCTGAGGAGCCACCAGTCCAGCCTGCGCTCCTCCCCTAGGATGTTCCTCTGAACACTCGAGTTACGCCAATGGCGGGGATGCAGTTTCTTTCTTGTTTTTATTTGTACTGTTTTCTAGAAAATACATCTAGTTTTATTATTTATAATCTTTGGTTGGTGGGGACATATCCAGAATTTGCAACCTGAATGTCTGAAAAAAATGTCACTGCATCCACGTTTGGCTCAGACACTTGGTTCTCATGTGGTCCGTGGGTAATGACAGTGAAGGTGGCAGGGTGGGCTTATTTTTTGCAGCAGTTGAACATTTAGAAAGTCACTGAATACCAATACTGTTGTCCACCCTATGTGCCTTCCAGTATAGGTGAGGGTCAGGACTCTTGGAAATTTTGAGTGGAGGATGGTTTTGATTTGTGATCCCTATCCTGTCCCCATCTGTCATTTGAGAAAAATTAGAAGGTTGGGGCATTGTATTTCGGCTTGGGCTGTCATAACACAGGACCACAGACAATGTGGCATCAGTCCTGAAGATCTGGAATGTCAGGATCAGAGTGTCCACATCTGGTTTCTGGTGAGATTTTCCTGCGTGGCTCACAGACAACCTTCATCTCCCTGTGCCCACACACGGCCTTTCCTCTGCGTGTTTGTGCACATCCCTGGTGCCCCTCTCTTCCTTCTTATAATGATACCAGTCCCATGGGATCAGGATCTCACTCTGTGACGTCGTTTAACCTTAATTGCCTTCTTACAGACCCTGTCTCCAAATACAGTCACATTGGAGTTTGTAGTACATCTGTTTACTATAAGTAAGCACTCTGAGCCAGGTGATTCATAAAGAAGAGAGTGTATTTAGCTCCCAGCTCTGGAGGTCCACGAGCATGGTGCTGTCATCTGCTCAGTTTCTTGTGAGGGCCACAAGCTGAATGACGGCATGGCAGAGAAACTGGTTCACGCAGAAGGAGCACACATTCAAGAGGCTGAGCTGAGGTGTCGGTTGTCTCTCTTGGTGACTAACCTGACCCTGGAGACCTAACCAACTTCCCGGAGCACAGTGTGGATCCTTTTTAAAGGCTCAAAAACTTTTCCACATTGTTTTTTTGGGGCCCAGTTCTCTCACAATGAGTTTTGATGGCCACAGACCACAACAGGCTTCAACATGCAGATTTTGAGGAGATGAGTCCCCAGTAGGGTGTCTCAGGAGCAGGTGTCCCCTGTTTTCCAGGTTCACAAAGGGTGAGGTACACAGGGCTGTCTTCTGGAGAAGTGCTCAACTCTCGCACACCCCCAAGGAGCCTGACTGGGGACTTCTCAGCTCTGCTTGCCGGAAGCCGGCGCCATTCAGCCCAAGTGGCTTCCATTACAGTCAGGTGGCTACCTGTGCTCTGTAATGAAGGTAGAGCTGGTTTATTTAATCTGTGGTGCTTGCGGGAAACTGACAAATCCTCTGCCAAACAACCTTCCCCCTTGGGTGTGTATGAAGTTGCACAGGGTTTTTGTCTCAAGGCATGTTGAGAACACGTTGTTACTGCCCAGGAAGAGATGGTGTGGCCAGACCGACATTATTGCTGTCCCTTTCTACAAGTCCCGTGGGTCCTTAAGAAAACACAAAAGCCTGTTATGAAAAAGTCAGTTAGCTAGCAGAGCAGTGAAGAACAAATCCAATACCCATCTTTATGCCTCAGATGCTTCCTGTTCCTGGGGAGGAGTTACCTTTCCTGGCTTGGGCACAGGACACTGTGCCTGTTGCTGTTGGAGGTGGTGTGCCACCCTGGCCAGAAGGGGGCACTCTGAGCTTGACCATGCCAGGTCCCAGCTGGCTGGACAAGCCTCTCAGTGCCTGGGTTCCTGTCTTGACACATAGTGGTTGTGAACACTGACCATGGCATTTAGGAAAGTGGATCTGGACAGAGTCAGTAAGTGTCAGCGGGCACTGATGTGCACACTGGGAGTCCTATCTGAGCAGCACGCACAGTCATTCTTACTCTTGTCCCTGGCCCTGTTTGGTTGCTGCATTGTATTTCATCACTTGATTTATTGCATTTAAATCTTGTTGCAATTGACTAGATCACTTTTGAGGGGTGGTTACTAGTTAATTTCACTTGTTTATATTTTTTTCAGTGAATTTTTTCATTGTAAGGGAAAAATGAAAAGTGCGTAATGCTTTGGAACGCTTAAGAATATTGGTATACGTATGTGTGTATATATGTGTATGTGTGTGTGTGTGTGTATACATATATTTTTTTTTTGGTTTGTATTTATTATTCTTTGGAATAAGTTTCTGGTTATGGGGTTGGTGGGCCAGAGATAATGCCCCTATTTGTAGACTTGCCATGATGGCGTTCTGAGTTGGTGTTGCTCGCAGTGTGGGAGCTGCGGTTTTCTTGATTACTTGGCCACCTTTAGTTGCTAATGTTTGAATGTGTTTTGCTACTTTAAAGTTGGTCCTTTGCAGTTGGGGCTGTGAACTGCCTTAGGCAGCAGCTGTTCTTAATGCTTATCCAATTAGTTAGGCCAGGAGAGGAAATGACAGACACCTCTGTCTTTACCCTGGGCACCCCGTCTGAGAACATGAGATCAGGAGGGAGTGAGTCTGCTGCTGGTGGAGCCAGGCGGCTTGGGGAAGTGACTAGAAGGAGGGCAGCCACACTTCCTTGTGGAACGGCACATGAACTTTGGTCTTTGCTTTCTTTGCTCTGAGATCTGGCTGAAAGTCTTCCGTTTCATGTCTTATCTGTTCTGCCATTAAAAATCCGAGGGGCCACTGAGAGCCTCTGCCCCTTTCAGGCTCCCTCTCTTTTTCTGCAGGTACCAGCAGTGAGTGGCTTCTTTTTCTGGCTTTTCCTCTGTCAGCTCTTACTACTAGCTCCTGACATACCTTTAAACCATATTTCTGGAATGTGTTCTGTTTTAAAACAGCAGATCTGTGAGGAGAATGTATTTTGTTTTTTGTGGCAGTGAGGATTGAACCCAAGGGTGCGCTACACTGAGCTATATCCCTAGCCCTTGATGTTTTTTATTGAGACAGGAGCTCACTAAGTTGCCTAAACGGGCCTTGAACTTGTGATCCTCCTGCCTCAGAGTCCTGGGATCACAGGAGTATTAATTGGGCATCTGCCATGCACCAGGTATAGAAAGTGGTGAATCTGGTGATGAACCCAAAGCCGGAACCCAAGCAATTCTAAATTCCCTGAGGAGACAGGTTCCACTGTGACCTTGGCAGGGCAGGAGCATTGCACAGACTTCCAGGATGAGGGCTTACGCTCGTTGCTAACGCAGCAGTGCCTGCCTGGGTGAGGTCCGTGCTTTCGGGGTGAATGTACCAAACACGTTGAACAATTTTCAGAAGTACTTATGCTCTGAGGATTATTAGGGCTGGAGGGGAGAAAAATATAATTTTCTTCTCTCAGCCCTCATAAGTTCTTGGCTGGAACAGATTCCTGTTAACAAAGGAGACGAATGTGTGAAAGTCTTGAGTTTTATTACACTTGTAGTGTCCATCATGCAGGAGAGATGCTGCTCCCTCAAGAATGCCATCTTGTCGAAACAGCGACTTGGAGCCCTGCTTTGTTAACAAAGCAGCGTTGATTTCGGAGGAGTGGCACACAGAGGAGCCAGCAGCAGGCTCCCTTGGTGGGAATGCATGGGGAAGCCATTAAGTCTGCCCCAGATCCCCCTGGATCTGTGGGTGCCTAGGAGTGAAACTTGTTGGGAGTTCCAGAGCTGCTCCAGAACTGACAGAACTGACGCCTCGTGTTAGGCAGGACAGTGAGGAGCAGAGGGGAGGAGCTGCCGTGTGCGCAGGTGTCCTCCCATCTGAGACCCACTGAGTGCTTTTAGTGTTTTCACAGCAATCCTGAATATTTTGGGGAGCAACACTTGAGTTCCTTTCAGGACTGAAAACTGGAGAGGTTGCCTATCATCGGATAATGACTACACACTGTGCTGTCTCCCAGTTTACCCCTTTCCAATACCCTGAAGACAACCCAGCTGTCCCCAGGCAGTGCTGGGCCAGGGGCCAAGGCAACTTCTCTTCCACACTCAAGCCTTCCCGTGGCAGATTCAGGGTATTGGCTGTGCTTGGTGTATATTTGATCAGGATGGTTCAGGGAACTTGGCTTCCTTAGGTCATTTCTAACTGCAAATAATGAATGGTGATTAATATTATCAAAGCCTTTTAAACTTTTTTCTTTTTTCTCTTTTTGTCTTAAAAGTCTGTCTTACAGGAACTAAATACGACCTTAATTCCAGTGGGTAAATAGAAAAGTAGTTTGTCTAATGTGCTGAAATTGAAGCAAAAGAAAACTTGTGTGTGTGTATACTTTTTTTTAAAAAAGGGACAGTGAGAAAGAATCAATTCTACTTAGTTTTTCATGTGACTTATGTTGCTATTGTGTACATGGTGCAGGGATTTGAACCCGTGTCCTTGCATATGCCAGGCAAGTGCCGTAACAGCTGAGCCACCACTCCAGCCCCTTTTTTTGAAATGAAATTAAACATAAGAAATCCATGTTGTTAATCTGTAATGCCTTTTAAAATACATTCTTTTAAAGTCATTCTCGTGTCATCCTGGAATTGGTAGAAAATAGCTTTTCACTTCATTTGTTGTTCCAGCCAACTTTCTGCAGACCCCAGATTTTGTGATGATGAAAATTTTGTTTTCTATTTTCTGGTTTCATTTAACTTTTTGTATTTTTTTAAACTTAATTTTGGGCAACAATGTTTTAACAGAATTTTGGATTCAGTAGTCCTGTGGGCTGTTCTTTGGGGGTCCAAGATGGTGTGAATGGGAGGTGGGGGCAAGAGAGAAGCTTGAGAACCATCCTAACAGAGGCGGAAATGACCTGGGTTGCGCATCATCACAGGCGCACACGTCTCTGCTTTGGCTTGCAACCGGCAGGCCTTAGTAACAAGCAGGGCCGCTAATACTTGAGATGGATAGGCAGATGTGGCTGGGGGGCTGGCGTGAAAGGCTTCTCAGTGGGAGGTGACGGGGGAGATGAATGGTCCTCATTAGATGGGCAGGTAGTGGGCCCAGGCTAGATGCTTCTCTGGAGTTTCCTGTTGCTTCACACCAGCCCTCGAGGCATTGCTGGACCATTGTACAGATGGGAAAATTGCTGAAACGAATGCTGAATGCAGTGCTTGAGGTCATGTGGCCACACTCCAGAGCGTGGCTGCCAAACGCTCCACTTGGCTGATGTGGCTGGGAGCCAGCAGTATCTTCTCCGGGCTAACCTGGCCACCTGACCATGCTGCAGCTCAGCCACCACCTTCACAACATGCATTTAGAAGAGATGTTGGGCGGCTGCTTGACCGTCTGCTACCACAACTGCAGGGACACAGTGTCCTTGCCACTGTGATGTTGCCCTGGCCAACTCCCACTCTCCTTGTCCCTCTAGTTCCTCTGCCTGGGAAGGGTGATAGCAGCCAACCAGGTCTTATGTGGACATCCTAGGTTGCAAGACATCAGCTTGGGCTCTCCAGCACACCCCATGATGTCACCATGGGTCCAGTCACAAAGCTGGATGTTGGAAGAGGTGAGAGCATGTCTTGCCAGCTCTCAAGGCACCTGCAGAAAGGCTGTGGCCCAACCAGCTGTGCGGGGGTCCGGTGGGCACTCATACTGTGGGGAGGGCGGGGTGCAGAATTGTCAGGTGTCTGCCGAGCTGCATGGATGCTTTGAGGGCATGGATGTGGCCTTGTGCTGGGCCGGAGACCTTGTTTCCACTTGTCCCTATGTAGAATTGCAGCCTTTACCCCCCACCTTCACTCACACAGGAAGGCATGTCTTGGGGCTCGAGGAAATCATCTGTGGTCACAGAGCGTGGACCGGACCTGGCAGGAGGAGGAGTGGCACTTAGAATTCTTGGGGGAGTGCTTTTCTTGATGAATGAGCATTTGATGCTCTTCTTTCTTCCAGTGTTGGCTAGGTCCTTGCTTTTGCTCAGGAGCTGTGAACGTGTTGGGCTTATGGTGTGGTAGGCTCTGCTCACCTTGCTTGTGTATCAGAACTGGAGGGCGCAGCCCTGCCCTCAGGAGCTGCCCGGCCAGAGGGCAAGACCAGTGGCAGTGAAGCTGACGGACACAGGGACTTGGGTGTCACCACAGGTGACACAAAGACAGGTGATGGCAGAGCTGAGGCCTGCGGGATGAGGTGACTATTTTGTTGGCAGATGGTGATGGTGAAAGTGCCCTGGTTACTGGAGACGTGGTCAGTGCAGTTTATGCCACATGCCGAGGGGGCAGTGGAGGCGTCCCTGCTTCCTCTCCTACAGAGCAGTCTATGAGGCCTGAGACTGAACACTCGGCCTTGCATCCCCTCAGCCCCTCCTGTTCCTTCCTCTGGCCCTGCAGCACTCAGGACATCCTCGGGGCTCCTTGGTGCCTTGTGGGGTGACGCGTCCCAAGCTGACTTAGATATGCACAGTCTCAAGCTGCCCCCAGGCGGTGCCCTAGTGTGGCAGCCCAGCTCCCACAATACAGAGATGTGCTCAGTGCGAGAGGAAGCCTCCCTGAGGCTGGGCTGGAGCTGGTCTGGGTATCTGTGCCTCAGGCCACAGCTCGAGGACTTCCTGGCTAGGTTTCTTTCTTTTCCTGGAGACTTTGCGGGCCTGATGTGTAAATGTAAGTGAGGACCCTACATGTGAAGGCGCTAGACCCAAGTGTTAGCCAGGTGTTGCTGGAGGTAGGAGCCTGATCCACTATCTGTGACCTTCCACAGGGGTTGAGCTTCACTGCTGCAGCTCTTCAGAGTTGGACATAGCCTAGGGAGACTGAGGCCAGGCTCATGGCAAGATGGGGGTCTGTGAGCGTGCAGTGTCATCTCACTGGGTAGTTACATGTCAGGCAGTGGCATTGCCCCAGGAGGGCAGTTCTGTGAAATCACTTTTAGAAGCTCTTGAGCATCAGAGGATGCAAGCCCCAGCTTCAAACCCTAGTCTCAGCTCTGGGCTCTGAATTCTAGAACCCTGCTTCTTCATCTTCTGTCATGCTTTCTGTTCTGGTCTCTGCCACTCTTTGGTATCAAATGCGTCCAGAAGTTCATTCCTATTTTGGGGGCAACTCCAGATCTTCAGAAAGCATGTCTGGAAAAGAGTAAGAATGTGAATATCTCATTTATTTTTGCCTCCTGTGAACCAAGCCTTATTCCTGGTGAATTCCCATAGCCCCTCTGCAGAGTCCGAGTTCTGGCCTCCTGTCATAGCTGAGGGGCCTGAGACTCTGCTGAAGGCCACGCTGCTGTCGCACACTGGAGCTGATTGTTCCAGGAAACCCACAGACCGTCTGCCCTCATGGGAAAGCAGACATGCCCTCCTCATGACACTCTACTTGGTTTTATTAAGAGAGAGAGGGACAGTGAGAAAGAATCAGTTTTATTTAGTTGTTTGTGGCTTTTGTTGCTCTAAGACGTCATTGTACACGTGGTGCTGGCTTTTGAACTTGCTTCTCACGCATGCCAAGCAAGTGCTGCAACTGCTGAGCCACTGCTCCAGTCCCTCTACTTTGTTTTTCACAAAGCTGTTGACTTTGGGTCTCACGGCATGAATGCCCCTTTTTAAAATGTCTTGTGTCCCCCACTGGAGCACATGCACTGGAGGACAGCCCTTGGTCTGTTTACCACCATATCCCTGGCACCCCAAATCCTGTCAGGAAACACTTGTGCGGAAGGAAGGGTCTGATGTTTACTCCAGTTTCAACAGGTGTGAAAAATTAAACGTCCTAAAGGAATGGAAGGATACTGTTCCCTGAGGGTGGGCTTGCTTCTGCTTTAGACACGGCTCCCTCTGGCTGACCTGCTAACAACCCCCTGCTGGCAGAGAGTGTAGGTGGGGTAGTGGAAGGGGTGCTACCTTGGGAATTGGGGAAACCTGGTTTCCATGCTGACTACAACAGTTGTGCATCCCTTGACATGTGTGCCTCAGTTTCCCTAGCTGTGAAGTGGCAGGGGCTGCACTTAGGGATTCCTTGCAGTTCTTATTTGTTCTGGGAAAGAGTTTGTGGTGCCCATAGTCTGATTTGCAGTGATTGCAAAGCCGCCGTGTAGAGATGTGGATGTTTCTAGTGACCGAGTGATGCGTTTTGATGTCCAAGGCAGTTTTCATTGTCCCTTGCTTACTGTGTCCTCTGCAAATGTGTTGACAGTTCAGGAGATTCTGAATGACTTAGATGAGCCAGTGTGGACGAACAGCCTGGCCTTGACAGGTGGTCAGGTGTTGCTGACCGTGGGCAGTGTGACCAGGTTGGAACTCAGCAGAACGTGTGAATGCTCTGGCTCACGTGGAGTGTTTTGAAAAGCTGCTGCCATACAGCATAGGTAAGGGGGAGGCCACACCCTTACTTTTGAGAGCAGATGTCTCCTTCAGGTTTTAATCCTGAGCGACTGACAGCCCTTACGTCATCACATGTGGCGCAGCCTCTGTGGCAGCACGTGCAGCAGTGGTCTCATCGTTGTGTTCTGTATGCGATGTTGAAGCCAGGCAGCCTGGGGCTTTTTCATCTGTGTCCCTGCAGGCCTTAGTGGTGGGAACTCGGCAGTTCTGTCGTTCCTTGGTGTTCCTATCTGGAAAATGGGGCAGATGACAGTCCGTCAGTGGTGCCACATGGAGCCGTACGTGGGTCTTGAGGATTAAGTGGTGCAATGTGTGAGACACAGTTGAGACTGTAAATTAGAGCTTGATAAGAAAACTAGAAAGAAAGCACATGATTGGCTGCATGTTAAGTGCTCACCTGTTGCAGGTACAGTCGCTTACACTGCCCCAGGGTGTGGGGGGTTGAGAAGTGCGCTGGGGGCTGTGCTGACCAATACCTGGCTGTTAAGCTGTAGATGGACAGACCAGCTGAAACTGCACTTCTGCAGGGGCCCCTCAGGGTCACTTTCCTGGGCATCTACTCCATTTCCCTCTAGTTGACACATTTTCTGTGAGGCTGGAGGCCTCAAGACCTGAAACTATGATCAGGTAGGATGTGGTTTTTAACTGGGGGTGATTTCTAACCCCAATGGTTGCTTGGCAATTCCCGGAGATGATGATGTTGTCATAGTTGGGCTGATACTGTTCCTGGAGTCTAGTGGGTAGAGGCCAGGGATGCTGCTAAACTCCTGCAGTGCACAGGATGGCCCCCACCTCAGAATGATCTGGACCCTTGTGACAAGAGGGCCAGGGTTGACAAACCCTGAAATGAGAAATAACAGCAGCATGCTGCTATTTTCTAGGAATCGTTTTGTTTCAGAATTTTTTTTTAATTACTTGCCTGCTGTGTGGCTCAAGGAATGAATGAAACAGGAGAAAATGGACCTAATTGAAATGACAGAAACCCAGAGAGCATCTGTTCTTGTGTGTATTTTGGGGAGTCACTGAATTCTGGTACCCTTGGAATGAAAATGATATAGGGGACTGTAGGATGCTCACGTGTACAAGGTCTTGGAATAGGTGATGCTGACCTGATGACTGCAGAAACGCATTCAGCTTGTGCGGCTTCTTTGGTGCCATCTTACTATTTATTGTAGTATTGAACTTGCTGAAAATTCATTCAGTAGATGTTTATTGCCATTTACATTAGCTTTGCATTTCTTCACCTCTTTTTTAATGGCTAAGTTCTTTTACCCTTGGATTAATTTATCTGTTAGGATATATGATTACTTGGGAACTGAGAGTTTGATGCAAAGGGAGTCGTCCTTTCTGCTGGTGACCAGAGAGTAGCAGGAGCCACCAGGGGGCGCTCGCATCCTTCCTGTGCCATCCAGGCTGCATTTTCCCTTCTCTAACTGTGCACCGTTTTGCTGTCCCAGGCTGGTGCCTGATTGAGCAGGCGAAGTGGGTGGTGGTGATGGGACAGTGGTCTTTCCTAGGAGAAAGGTGTCCAGCATGCACAGAGCACCCTGTTATGCCACTTGCATCCTTGTAACCTTGCCTTGCAGTGACTTTCAAAGGGGAGGTTTTTTAGAAGGAGAAATACAGTTAATAAGAAAAGATATCTCCTGTGTCACTGCTTTTTAGATGTAATTGATTAGGCTTGGGTATTTTGGTTGTTTGGAATCCTAATTGCTGCCTTCTTTCTCCTGTTTGGGGTGAGAGTGCCAGGTGGTGGAGGTGAGCCTGCTTAATTGGTTCTGTTGTTTCCTGTCCATTGGTCTTGGAGCCGTCCTATTCCCCTCCTCGTGTTCCCACTCCAAGGGACTTGAAATACTAGTGCTAGGCATGCTGGCTCATTGCCTAGCAATGCGATTCCAAACATTCCGCAGCTTCAGAGCTAAAGCCCAGGAGGGCCATGCTGGTGATCTGGAGGGTAATGGCAAGACCCAATAGCTGGATTGCATGGCTGAGAGTTTGATGATTAAAATTTGAGGATGAGCGGGTGGGGCAGCAGCTATTAAGTGGGATGCACTCTGAGCCCTGTGTCGCTTATCTGCACAAAGTGACCAAGTGATGCAGCCTACAGCCCTCTGTTGGCAACTTTGTCTCTGCTGTGTCCACTAGACCTCCAGTGACAGTCTTGGTAATCAGAGTTGACAGATGGAGTTGAGACACATCTCACTTCTTCATAATTTTATTCTTTGCCCAAATGTTGATCAAGCATCAGTCAAACGCAGGGCAGTGAGGAGCCCATGGTGGAGACCCAGCTCTGCTGCCCACAGCTCTGGCCTCAGTTCCCCCAGCACCGAAATGCAGGTGGACTGTGGTGAGGACCTTAGCACTTGTCACATGGTCATGTCCCCAAAGAATGCCAGTGGCCCAGGGTGTGGTGAGGACTAAAGAAGTCAATCCATGCACTTAGTTTATTAGTTCTTGTCATGGGGACACTGCCCCCAGAGTCCAAAATCTAGTGGAAATAATGATGTTGGTGAAAAACAGAAGCAAAGAATTATAGGAAGGAAAAAGGGACAACCATCAAGTGACATGGGGGTGACATGTTCTTCATTCCCTGTGTACACCAAACGACTTCCAGTGACCACCTGCTGCACATCCCACTCAGGAGAATGAAGCCCCAAAGCAGGAAGTCCTGATGTGCCTTTAAGGCCACATTTGGAACTGCAAAGACATCTCGCCCCGTGCCAGGTGTGCCTCTCACTAGTACAGACCTGCTTCCTTGCAGCGGCCAGGATCAGGAAGGAAGAAACAAAAAGAGTGCAGGGGGTGAATATGAGGAGGCTGAGGTATGAGGGTGGCCAAGGAAGGAAAGCTTCAGGGGAGGGACAGGGTAGAGAAGGTGTGGCAGAGAGTGTATCCTGGGCAGGGCGGCCTGAGAGCCATCTGAGCCACAGCTCTACGGGATATCCAGGTGGTTCTGTCACCATTACAAAGCATTTGGGGAGGTGGTAGGGGGCTGCCAAGGATGCTGGCTGACTGGTGCTGCTAGCAGCAGTTCTACTAGAGCTCGTAGGCAAGAGACTTTGTCTGCTGGCATTGCACGGCTGGCGGCCAGGTGTGGGGTTTCACAGCCCTGCCCCTGCCGCAGGAGGGTATGTTGTAGCTTTGCCCAAGACCCTGCCCCAAGCCTGTATTTCAGGGTGACTTCCCGTTTCTGACTGTGGTCCCCGCCCTCCCCAAGCTTTCCCTTGCCTGTGGCTGCTGATGGGGCACAAGAGCTCCCAAGGTCAGTAAGTGCCTTTCTGGTGCTCTTGGCTCTTTGTGAGCCAAAATGTGATTCTCCCCCCCCCCCATTTTTGGAATCTTGCATTTTGGTCAAGGTCAGTTTCGTTCCTGCTGACCTCCTTAATAGCTTAATTGGCGTCAGACCCTCAGGAAAGGGCTCTGGTGGGACTCCATGCTAGGTTTCCTCTTGGGCTTGAGGTTTGTTGGTGGGCTGGATCAGGCAGCATGTGTAGAACCAGAGCTGAGGTCTCCCTGGGATGAGGCCCAGTCAGACTGGTTTGAACACCAGTCTGTTTAGACCTGTGCCTCCAGAGGAGCAGGGGCAGTGTGGGGTCAGAGTCATCTGGAGTAGGGTATGGTGGCCTCTGCTTTTACTGAGTGACGTGGGAACCATTGGGCACTGGTCTAGATGAGTAGTGCATGTGGACACATGTCTTGGAAGGTCACTCTGGCCAGTGGAGAGTTGACAGTGGGCAGACTGAAAGTGGCAGGGATATCAGCTGCGAGATGATTGTCATGCCACTTGGAGGAGGCCCAGGGACCTTTAAAGGAGGGTCTGTGGGGCTTTTTCCCAATTTAAACAATCTTAGCCATAATGCCCATGGCTGAACCACTGTCCTTAGTCCCCTATGCTCAGCTCTAGGTCAGTTTCTCCAGGATGGGGAGCATGCTCCTCGGCCTTTAGCTAGCACTGCTGTGGGTGGCTGTCCTCCTTGTGCCCACATTTCTTGAAGCAGCACATTTTAGAAACGACCAGACAGTTTCCTGCCACAGCAGCTGGGGTCATGCCTATGGTCCTGAGGCTCCTGGACCACAGGAAGTGACCTCTTTCTTCTCCTTTCTCAGGTCTCTGTGTTATCATCTGAATCCAGATGTCCTTATGTACCTCATGCCCACTTTGTTACTAATAGAACTTTTATCTTCTCTTTCTGTTCCCCCTTCTAATAAAAAATTGACCCCTCTAATTTTAATCATTTTACATTGGCAGGTCTCATTTTAGTCACAGATGTCCCTTGATAATCATGAACATGTTTTCTTAATGTAACCTAGTTTCCATTTATCATCTCCTGTGGTACGTTCATAATTCACATTCATTCCCAGGGCCCTAAGTATGTGATGAGAAACCTTCTAGCATTTGCTGATAAAAAGACGAAACATACTTGAATTGTTGAACTGCACTGAATTTAGTGTCCTAGAATTGGAAATGCACATCTAAGCCTCCAACTGCAGATGAGGTAGCAAAAAGATAATAAAATCAGAATTCATTTCCTTCCAACTGTGGCTACCACTTGGTCCCAGACCATCTGTCAGCACTGTGCCTCATTGGAAAATCAGGTGTCCTGTGATGCTTGGGGATTCTCACAAAAGACAACCAGGTGTAGAGGTGGCCCTGGCTGGAGTTCTTTGAGGCCAATGTGCTTTAGAGGTTTCTTGCCCCTTCCTGTTGTCGGACTTCCCTGACCGATTGGCTGCTTCCTCAGGGTTACTCCAGGCTAGCTTTGGGGTGGTCTGCCATTTTCATGCATCGTTTCTGAAACGTTCTTCGTAGCACTTGAAGAAGCTGATGTGCTCTTCTCTGTGAACACTGTCAACCTGTGTGTTGCATTTTCCCATGCAGATCTTTTGTTAAAAATTGTGATCGCTGTATATTGTATTTAGAGCACTCTTTGCTTTCCAGAGATTAAAAAAAGTGCTGAGGAAAAGGAATTGCAGAGAATGCCATCTTGCCTTCTACTGCCGCATTCAGATGTCTGCTGGAATGTTGGTGGTGTCCACCTCTGCAGGTGTGTGGAGCTGGCTCTGAGTGCAGTTCTGCGTGCATTTCATTAAGGCTGCTTTTCCCTGTTGGTTCCCCACTCCTCCAGTAGGAAGGAGAGTGAGGCTGAGTACTTGGGGAGTTACAAGGCTGGCAGCCTCAGACTTCAGAGTGTGAGACAACACGTGAGTGGTGTTCTTCCTGGTGAAGGTCACAGTGAAGTCAACGTGGAGCCAGACTGCACTCACAATCAGATTTTTCAGAGATGCACATGCAGATCCTTCTTGGAGTTGGGCCCGTTAGTCTAAAGCAGTCTTTTTTTCTAAATAGCTCTGACGGCTTGCAGCTTCAGACGCCTTTCGTCAGGTGACACGTTAATGATGGAAAATAACGAAGTGGAGACTATGTTGTCTGGTTGTCTGGGCAGCACCTCTCCCTCCTCCCAGTCAGTATGGTCCTGACATGCTTATGAGCCACATTCCTTGAAGTGTGGAGATCACCATGGAGAGAAGAGTTCAGCATAGGGGTGTGTGTGTGTCTTAACAGAGTTAATTATTATATTTTTTATTTGGTTTGTTTTTCCTCCTCTTATTTGGGTGTATGGTATATGATGCTAGGGATCAAGCCTGGGTCCTTGGCACACACCAGGCAGGGACTCTACCAGTGAGCCACTGCTCTAGACCAGTGATTAACCACTGAGCCACATCTCCAGCCCTTTTAATTTATTCATTTATTTTGAGACAGGGTCTTGCTAAGTTGCCTAGGGCCTTGCCAAGTTGCTGAGGATGGCTTTGAACTTGGTGATCCTTCTGCTTCAGCCTCCTGAGTTGCTGGGATTACAAGCTTATGCCATCGTGTCTAGTGGCACAGTTGTTTTTGTGTCATCCTTAAGTTCAGGTGATGAAGTTGGGAAGTTGAGGGGGGAACCCAGCCTCTGTCCGCCCTGTGCAGGAGATGAAGAGCTAACAGCTGTGCTGCTGTCACCCATCTTCACTGAACCTCAGCATCTCTGGAGGGACAGAGTGAGTGTAACATAGCATGAGGGACTAGGGAGAAATGGGGAAGCAAGACTGTTGCAGCTTACGATGTGAGATGCCTTCACCAGGGACCAGAGGTGTTCAGCATTTGTCGATTCCATTTGCCCATCCCTGGCCTGTGTGTGCTGAGGGGTGGGGTTGAAAAGTCCCCTTTGTGGTGCCCAGTTACTTTTCCCAGAACATACGAGGTGGCACGTTAGGTAGGGTAGACTGTTGATCAGGCTGCTGTGGCAGCTCCCCCAACCCCTCCAATGGCACTGGCTTAAGTGAGCTAGGAAGTTTGTTGGAGATGCATTCCTTTTTCATCTGGTCGCTGTGTCCTTCATCTCTCCTCCCTCGCTCCCGAACCCAGGACTTTGCACATTCTGGGCGAGCAATCTACCACAGAGTATTCCCCCAGCCCAGCATGGTCACTCCTTGAATGTTGCCTTGTCCACATGTCCATCCCTGTCACATTTCTGCCAGAGGGAGTCATGTCCTTTCTTCGAGGGCACAATATGCACTTGGCGCATTGCCTTCCACTTTCCTCACCTCGGCTGGAATTACTTAGGTGGTCACTTGTAGCCACAGCTGCTGGAGAAGCAGAGCTATCTTTATTCTGAGCGGGGTCATGTGGCCAGCCGATGAGGTTCTGCTGTTCTAGAGCAGGACGGCGGGTGTGAGGGACGGCTGCACCCGCTCCAGGCGAACACACGCAACTTGCTCACCAGAGCTTTCTTTTTAAATATATATGATTTGAAAAACTTTCTGTTAAAAACTTTTGAAGGAACTTAAGCCTTATAAGAGGTTCCAAAAAAAGTACAGAGGGTTTCCCTGCCCGCTGTCCACCCTCCTCAAAGGATAGCATCTACAGAACTGCAGACGTGCCAAGACCAGCCTTGGCACAGACCTCGCCTGGATGTCAAAGGTCTCACGAGAGCTGATTTCATCGTGTTTAGATCCACGTAGCCCCCACCATAAGGGCCACTTAGGACAGGCCCTGCAGAGGTTGCCCGTGCCCTCTGGGATCAAGCCTAGGACATGGCCCAGTAGCCCTTGGCATGTCACAGCCGCATCCCCAGCCTCTCCTTGCTCCTGAAGCAATGCACAGCTGCCTCACAGCACTCTGGCTGGCTGCAGCTGCTTCTGCCTCAACTAGGCATTCTACAGGAGGGGTTTGAGCTGCAGAGTATCAAACATTTAAAAAAAATCAGTTGCTAACTTTTAACAATTGGGAGTTTTTCATGTTTTTAATACCATTTGACTACAGTGGAAAAATCAGAACGTATGATGACCACCAGGTATTTGTGTGACAGCTCTAGCCAAGTAGAGGCTGCTGCTGTTACAAGGCCCTTGGCTGCCAGTTCCTCCTGGTACCAAACAGCTGGCCCCACCCATAGAGTGCTGTCTGCCTGGTGGGCCTTACCTGATTCTGAGGGACGAGTTATTCATCCTTTCTCTGAGCATTTTTCCTTTAAGGAAGTATTTCTTTTTAAAAGTTTTAGTCATCTTCAAGATTTTTTTAAAGTTGCAGGGACGGAACCCAGGGCCCTACACATGGTAGGCAAGCGTGCTACTGGGCTACATCTCCAGCTCCCCCTGCCCTTTGTTTTTTTTTGTTTTTTTTTTCTCCCAGACAGGGTCTCACAATTTGTCGTCCTCCTACCTTAGCCTCCTGGGTAGCTGGGGTTACAGGCGCACACTTCTGCACCTGGCCAGGAGGCATTTCTTGACCTTTCTCACTCCACAGATTTGACGTCAACACCTTTCTCTTCTCAGCTGCCACTGCCAGTACTTGCTTTGTTGGCCCTCAATGCCAAGTCTGCAAGTTCTGAGGGCGGGGGCAGTGGTCATGTTAGAGAGAAGATCTCTCTAACTTCTGTGTACGATTGTTCCCTGGATGATGTCCCCATTGCAGGTTGAAAATATGCCAAGTCATTCATTTAACACACCTAACCTACCGACTGTGTAGCCTGGCAACACTGCACATGGTGGAGAGCTGGTGGCTTCTCTTCATGGTTGCATGGCTGGCTGGGAGCTGCTGCCGTCCTGCCTTGCAAGAGTATCAGGCCTTGTAATGCTAGCCCCGGAAAGGGTCAAAAGTCAAAGCACGTTTCTAGTGACGCCGTGTTGCTTTTACACCACTCTAAGTTGGGGACTGTGTGTGATGCCAGCATCTGGTTGGTGCCTGCACCTTGTGAGTGGTTAGTCATTGCTGGTCGAGTGAATAGAGTGAGATCAGAGTGATGCACAGGGGCTGGGTAGCACTTAGGTGTTAACTGCCTGTCCTGCGCCTGGCCTCTGCTGGAGCTTGAACTTCATCTCCCCCGTGACCACCTCTGCAGGGAGGTCTTTTGTCCACCTGGAGGCATTCCTGCTGGGAATGAGGAAACCATCTTAGAGGGATGAGAAAGCTTGTTTTAAGAGGTATGGAGTTAGGTACTGATGAAGTGATGAAATTAATTTAGCTGTGAAAAAAATTTTTAAGGCCAAGGGATTGATTGATATCCCTGGAATGAGACTTAGAAATGTATTAGGAATTGCTAGAAAAACCATAGAGATTTGCCTGTGGATATGTCACTTGTGTGCTGTCCCATGGAGGATAATGACGCCGTGACAGCTGTGATGGTGTCGGCCTGACATGCAAAGATCGGGCTCTTCTTAGAGAAACCTTAGGGTGGGAGAAGGCATCCTGGTGGCAGAGAAGGGGGGAGTTATTAACCTTGCCTGGCACTCTTTGAGAAGCCCTGGTGTAAGTAAGGATGGGTTGGGCTGAGGTTGGGGGCTTTTTGGGGTGTGATGCCAGGTCCAGTGTCCCCTCCTTACGGGAAATGCCCTGCCAGGCCATAAGGAGACTAGGTAAGTGACTTCCATTAGTAAAGGGTGACTGAGGGGCTGGAGCAGTGACTTGGTGGTTGGAGCATTTGCCTGGCAAGTGTGAGGACCTGGGTTTGAACCCCAGCAGCATATACACAATTAAATATCAGAGAAACAAAGACCAGATGCAAAACTAAATAAAATTGATTCTCTCTCCCTCTCTACTTTTCTCATTTTATTTTTTAAATGAGAGAGACAGAATCAATTTTATGTAGTTTATCATGTGGCTTTCCTTGCTCTGACACTTTGTTGTGTATGTGGTGCTGGGGTTTGAACTTGTGTCCTTACTCATGCCCGGCAAGCGCCTTAACTGCTGAGCAATTGCTCCAGCCCCTGTCTCTCTCTTTTTTCTTTTTCTTTTTAAAAGAAAAAGAAACAAAAAAAGTGATTGAGCTGGATTTGACCATCAGGGACCAAGGCAGCAGATTTAGTAGAAGGACCAGGGGCACTTGGACACTGATTGTGCCTAATCCTAATGCTGTGCATCTTGGAAGTGTGCTACTCCTTCTTGGAGGGGAGAGTTGGAGGCGTCCAAATTTGTTGAGCACCTGCTATGTTTGGACACCATAAGTTAGGTGACCATATCCCTGTGCTCAGATGTGGCAGCTGGGAACCAGGGAGGATCAGTTTGTGTATCAACTATATGGCTGGTGATTGCTGGCACAAGATGGGAACCCAGGCTAGGCTGAACCCCATTGTGCCGCTCTGCCCTAGTGGGAGCTTCACTTATATTCTAGTCCTGAACATCTGAAGGCATCCTTCGTTTATGCACCCAGAGCTGCTTCTGCCTGGAGCAATGGGGCACATGGCTGGAAGCATGCTGTTCTGTGCTCTGTTGAGAAGCCCAGCCCTGCAGACACTGAGGAGTTCCTGCGAGAGGCCAAGGGCCATCTGCTTTCACTTCTGTGTCTCTAACGTGGGGGTGATCTCACTGCCTGCCTTCCCATCCAGCACCATGAAAGTGGAGTTAGTCGTTTGGAAGCGATACAGAGGGTGCCCCTCTGGAAGCTGGACTTGCATGTGTGCTGAGTCGGATAGGAAACATGGGAGTTGGAGCTTGTGTGTCAAACTTCCAACACTCTCCTCCTGGTGTGTCTGCCTGGGGACATCCCCCACACCTGCTAGGCTCCCCAGATGGGACGGAGGTGGAAATATTGTTTGTTTGCTTCTGCTTAGACAGTTTCTGCTCTGGTGGGGTTAGGCAGCCATTGCTCCCCCATGTTTCCTTTCTTGGCTGCTCCATGGTATCATGCATCAGTCTGATTAAAGACTAATTTTCTAGCTCTAAAGGTGGAACTTGGAACAGAGTTCTTGCTTCTCCCTAAATAAGGAGGTTGTACCCGTCAGTGCAGGCTGTGGACTTCGATGGACTCAGAAGCATGCCTTGGCCTGCTGGCCTGTGCAGGGGAGAGTGGGTGTAAGGCTGGCTGCTGGAGCCCCTCTGCCTCCTAGAGCCTGAGGGGCTGAGGCCAGGCTTGAAAAGATAATCGGCCCATGCTGTCACTTCACACAAGGCGCTGGTGTCCAGCACCAGCCTGCAGGCTCAAGGTCAGTGGCATCCGCCAGCTTTCTGACTGCACGCTCCAGCCCTGTGAGATGGTCTGGGAGTCAGACGAAACAAACCCAATTACTCATAGAAAATGATTTTCCTGTTGAGCCTCAGGTCTGAATATGATGGCACATTTACAAGGATGCCTAGTGACGGCAAGATGGTGGCTTATCTGGGCAGATGAGACCCGTGTGCATGCCCTGTCTGCCCACCTGCCAGTGGGTCAGTGCCTTCCCTCCTTGGCACCATGCTGGCCTTCTTCTGTGCTGAAAGCTAAATGCGTGCTCCTGTGAAGGCCTGCACAGCCTGCCTGATGTGCCCACTGCCTGCCCTCGTCCCTTTCCAGCCACTGTGGGCTTCGGGCGGTCTCTCAGCTCTACCAGTTTCTTGTTGCTTCGCAGACTTGAGTCAGGCCCCTCCTCCTCTTGAAGTGTTTTGTCCACGCTTTAGAAAAACCTGGTGTACTGGCTGCCAAAGGTGCACGGTGCCAAGAGATCAAAGATGGACAAATCCAGGTTGACGTAGGGTACTATTTATTAAGAATTTATGAAGAGAAGTGTGTCTTGGGCACATAAGACCAGGAGGATCCTGGAACCCAAGTTGGGAGAAAGGGGCTTGTATTCTATATCACACAAAGTGTACCTTTCTCAAAAACTGGTAACCTGTCAGATGCCACTTAGGAAACAGTCTGGGCGTCAGCATCTGGCACAGAATGCTCAGCTGGCCTTCTGAAGGACTCAGTCCTGCAGGGCTTGGAGTGTGGCAGATGGTTGCGACCTGCGAGGCTGCAGGCAGGTCTGGCAGGAGCCCGCAGCCCCTCTATTCTGCAGCTGTGTTTTCGCTGCTCCCTCTTCCATGCTGCCCAGCCTTCCCTACTCCCTCCTCACAGAATGAGCCCTCCCTGTCTTGTCTTTGCCACTTTCTCAGCTTGTGATCGTTCTTTTGCTTAGCGCCTGCCTCCACTAGTCTGAGTTTCTGGTGGCTAGTGCCATGTCTGGCTCTCACAGGTGCTCAGAAGAGCGTGTGGAAGATTTGTGGCATCGAGGGCTGGCTAGGTGGGCAGCAGGGCTGGGAGGCACTGGGACCTTCCCTCCTGGGAGCTGATCAGCAAAGGAGGCTGAGGACTGAGGAAGGTGGGGAAGAGCAGTGTCTGCCACCTCCTGTCTGGGTTTCAGGAAGAGCATGCAGTTGAGCCAGGTGTGAGCTGGAGGCTGGTTTCAGGCTCAGGCCTGAGTTCAGGTCTGCAGGTGCCATTCGCTGTGTGATTGTGTGGTGGGCATGCCTGTTCCACCCCACCCCAGGCCTGGGCAGTGGGGGTGCATGAACCCTCTGCCCTGCCTTCCGCCTTGGATTGACTGCAGAGGGCTTCAGTGGGCAGCTGAGGGTCAGTTGGTCTGCATCTGGCACCCTCCTCTCTCTCGGGTGCTGGTACGGATCTGGGGTCCTGTGAGCAGTGTCACTGGGATTTCTAACTAAGCACAAGGAAAACGCAGAGCACAGGGTTTGCGGGAGAAGGGACCCTGATGTCTCCTCAGGGTCAGTGTTGTTTGTCCCTTGGCTTCCTCTGAGCTGGAGGATTGAGTACAGAGGCTGCCATTCTGTGCTTTCCCACTGGGGATGAGGTCATAGGCACTGTCTGAGAGCAGGGGACCTTCCTCTATAGCTTTTCAAGTTTTAGGAACAAAGATTCAGCATGAAAGAATCATCCTCTTGGGCTGCATCTTACTTAGCTACACAATCCCATGCTGAGACTGGGGCCTGACTATTTGTGCTGGGGAGAGTCTGAGCCTTTCTCTGTGCAGAGCCCGTCCTCCCTTACCCATCTGGTGGGGATGGGAAGCCACAGGCCAGGGTGGGAAGCAGAAAGGCTTTCCCGGGGAGCTGTGCTGCTGTTTTTCAGCGGGGCCCTGGTTCCAGAGGGGAGATGGCCATGTGTGCCCTTCCTTTAAAGAGTTTGATAAATGGTGATTCTGCTCCTGGGGTACCAGAGGGAGGAAGATCTGCCTGTGTTCCTCCTGGGTGCCTAGGTTCATTTAATGCTCATAAGAGCCATGGAGGTAAATATTGGTATGTTCATTTTATATACAAACAAACAGGTTCAGAGAGGTTAAAGCATTTGCCCAAGGTCAAACTGCCAGTAATTGAAGAGATAGGAGCTTTAAACCCAAGTCCATCTCACCACCAGGCTGGAGTTCTTTTGACTGTGCTGTGCTGCCTCCCAGGGAAATGCAGAGACTGATGAGGACCTACTGTGGGTGAGACTATCATACCCAGCCAATGGTTTGTCTCATTTAGTCCCCGAGGCCAACCCATGACATGGGAGGTGTGGTCTCCACTGTAACAGATAAGGACTCTAGGGTCAGAGAACAAGAACAACCAACTTCGTTCTGAGTACTGTAGCTGGATTTATGCTCTGTGGGTGTGATCCCCAAGAGGGTTTCAGAGAGGGGCATGTCATGGGAAGATGTGCTATGTCAAGGTGGTCAGTTAGGAATGCATTCACCTGCAAGTAATTAGAACTTCACCTAAGAATTACTGAAACAGGAGGTGTGGGGAAGGGCTGCTGGTAAGCTCGGTGGTCCAGTGGCCATGCAGGCTGCTGCAGGCTCCCTGTGCCCACCTTCTTTGGCCGTGGGCTCCCATCCTAATGCTTGTAGCCCCATGCTTGCAAGGTGGTTGCTGCTGTTCCAGATGCAGTGTCCATTTCCAAGCAGAAAGCAGTGGAGAAGGGATAGCATCTACTCTTTAAGTTGAGAGTTAGGCTTCTCAAAAGTTCACCTCTCACCAGAACTGGGTCCCCAGCCACCTCTAGGACTGAGAAGGCAAGTATGAGCTCTCCAGCCTTCAAGGTGGAAGGCAGGGAAGGAGAATGGTGGGGAGTAGCTTTTGGCATAGTCACTCATCAGGGGCTGCACAGCTTACTTCATTGTGACACAGAGGTGTTTTATCGGCTGTTTCGTTGTTGTGACTGAAAGATCCGAATAGAACAGTTTTAGAGGTAAGTTAATTTTGGCTCGTGGTTTCAAAGGTCTTGGTCCATAGACATCCGATTCCATTAGCTCTGCCAAGGTGAGGCAGAACAGCATGGCAGAAGGGCATGGAAGAGGAAAGCAGCCCAGAACTTGGCAATCGGGCAGCAGAGGAGATGCAGGCCTCCAGTGACCAACTTCCTCCAGCCGCACCCTACCTGCCTGTCATTACCCGTCACTCCTTGTGAGTGGATCAATCCACTGATGAGGTTATGGCTCTCGAAATCTAGTCATTTCACCTGTGACTATTCCTGTGTTGTCTCATATGTGATCTTTTGGGAGATGCCACGTATCCGAACCATAGCTAGAGGCCCCCTGGATTGAATAGTGCTGGCAGGGGCTGGCTAGGGTCCTGTAGAATAGTTCCAGACAGTTCAGGACAGCCTGAAAGGTCCCTACAAGGCTGCTGGAGAGAAGCTAGATCCCAGGAGTGGCAGGAGCTAAGCTTTGGTGATGACCCCTGCTGCCAGCTTTTCTGAATGTCTGTGCTGGGCATGTGGTAGAGGATCTAGGAAGCCCTCTTTGCAGGGGAGTGATGTGTACATTTTTTTGTTTCTGTAATAACTTTAAATTTTCATTTTGGAACTATATACATAAGAAATTATGCTACATAAAAAACAAAATCATGTATACATTGTGTGATACTTAAATCAGGTTGAATGTGCCTGTCTCCTGAAAGCAGACACGTCCCTGGAGCTGAGCTTCCACAGTCACATGTTGTTGTCTGTCTGCAGGGCTCTGCAGAACCTTCACATGGGGCCAGCAGTGCTTCGTAGGGTTCCAAAGTGACATGACCTTGCCGAGGGGAGTAGAGAGTTTATTTCTGGGTGCAGATGAGCCCACGGAATGAAACTGTTGGCCTGCCTGGCACTCGCGGTCAGCAGCCAGCTCCTCCTTCACCACCCTTAGGACTGAACTCAGCCTGGGAGTTCTGAGGCTCGGGCTGGGGAGGAAGGGAGCCACAGGCACCTCCTTGGGCCAGAGGTCCACTCTGGAAACTGCTGCTCCTCGAGGCCCCACTGCCTTGAAGCTTTTGAATTGGAACAAGAGTAGAGACGGAAGGTTTTTGGTGAAAAATTGTTGGCTGCTGCTGCTGAGGCAGCCCCAGGGATCCCCAGCATCCTCTCTTGGTGGCTGCTGACATTGTGATCAGGCAGTGACTTAGCCCCATCCATGTGCGCTCCTTAAGGTCATACTGTCAGTGCGCTCGGCTGGATGGGCAAGGGACATTCAGGAGTAATAGGCTTGATTCTACTCACAGGACTTAACCAGTTAGCAGGAGAGACTGTGAAAGTGAAGGCCATAGTCCCCAGCTGTCCCAGAGGAGATGTGTTGGCCTCAACTTCAGGGGAGCCTGGGAGAGCTGGTCTTTAAAGCTCACCATGGTCTAACAAAAAATAAAATCTGGTTTAAAAAAAAAAATCACTATAGTCTGAATATTTCTCCCCAAAACTAAACCCAGGCCGGTGTGATGGTAGTGTTGTGTATTAGACCCAACAAAGGCATAGCAACACATAATCTAGGGCAATTGTAGATATGTGTTGGGAAGGAGTGGGGAGCGGAGAGGGAGGGAATCTAGGGGGTAATTCTGACTCAAGAATATATGCATATCATATTGTTTATATGCATTTGATTGTACAATAATTAAAGTTTTTTTTAAAAGAGGAAGGAAACAGATAAAACAATTTTTTAGTTTTTCACATAGCCTTTGTTGCTCTGACACTTAGCTTGTGTATGCTGTGCTGGGGTTTGAACCCGCAGCCGCGCAAGCACCGTAACAGCCAAGCCACTGCTCCAGCCCCCTAAATTTCTTGATTAAAAAAATAAACACCCCCCC
>PVKS010014247.1:0-48463 GCA_004027875.1 Aplodontia rufa | reverse complement strand
TGGAGACGAGGTGGGGGAGGAGGAGAGCGGGGCACATTTTGTGGTATTGTCTCCTTGGAAAAACCGCTAGTCCCAGGGCGCGGTGCGGGGAGGTGAGGCAGCAGGGAGGGGGGTGGGGTAGGCCCTTCTTTCCTTTGTTTTAGGGAAAAGGAGGGGAAAAAGAGAGGAAGTCGGGGAGGGCGTGGAGGGCGCGGGTGGGCAGCTGCAGGGGCGGGGAAGCGCGCTGTGGGAAAGGGTGGAGAGACCCGGCTTGGGAGGCGCCGGGGTGGGGTTTCTTTGTGTGAGGACCAACGGTCCCTAGGGGGGGGCGAGGCACCTGCAGCGCAGGGCGCACAATGCGGACAGCCCCACCCTGCGCGCGGAACCGCGCCGCCCCCCAACCCCGGCCGGGTTCAGCATCTTGGGTGAAAGGGAGCTGAGTGGGGAGCGCGGCGAGACACCCAGGAGCCCAGCCCTGCGGGGACAGCAGCGCCACGCCTCGCCCTGCACTCCGCACTACGCACTCCGCACTCCTGGCTCTTGGCCTCAGCTTCGGAAAGAAACCTGACCACTGACCCCACCCGCCCTACTGTAGCCTCATTGTTCTGTGTTGGGGAGAGAAAAAAAGAGTGGATTAACATTTTTTCTTTCCAGAACCACATTGAATAGGCTGTTTGAACATAATCACAGAAAAAGCTTCTTTGAACTCCTTTGATCGTTTTGTGGAAAAGCTTCTGAAACCTAGAGATATGTGCAAATATACAGATTAAAAATATGTAAACCTAATATGAAGCTAAAGAAGTCAAAGTCTTAAATTGAGGTACTGAAATTTCTATTTTATGGATTAGACAGGGCCAACTACCGGCAATCTCACAGGTTTAGCCTACGTCAGACAGAACAAGATTCGGGATCCAAGGCCTTATTCCCAGTAGATAACTGCGCTTCCAGAGTCCCGTGCTTCGGGGACTCAGTGATCCAGGGTTAGACAGGCGAGGGGGGGGGGGGGGTCCTGAAAGCTGGTGGCGGCTGGAAGCACCCCTCCTCCAGGACCGGGTTGCGGGATGCGGAGAGGGAAAAAGCTGCGGAAAGGGCTCGACATGGACGGTTCCACCCTGCCCCACCCTTCCCACGGTGCTGGGAAGACCTCTAGCTCCAGACTGGCCGGGAAGGGGGATGAGGCGCTGTGGGGAGAGGCCTTTGAGAGGTCTGCGGTCCTGGGACCTCTTTTACCAGCCCTGCAATCCGGAACAGCCCAGCTCCTCGGGTGCGTAGACACCTGGGGTGGCACTCAGTCGGGGCGCCGAGCCCCTCCCCAGCCAACTGGGTGGTTCTGCAGAAAAGCTGGTCTGAGCCCCGCCCGGCCACACAAAGGCGCAGCCCCACCCCTCCAGGCCTCTAGACCACAAAGGTGACCCTTTTCTGGGATACGGGAAGGTTTTCTGTTCTCGCCTACCCACGGACCACATAGAGCTCAGTGACATTTTCCCCCACCTCAAGCCCACGGCTCACCCTGTGTTCGCTCAATTTCCCTGGATGGAGACCCTGTAGGGGGTCGAAGAGACCCTGTGTCCTCCAGTGGGGCGCGGCTCAGCCCCACCCCTCCCAGCTGGGTCCCCGAGCCACCCGCAGCTGGCCGGGTGGGGGCGCACGTGGCGACTGGGCGCGTGGAGCCGGGCCAGCCCTGCAGAGCCTCCCGCCGCGCCCAGCGCCCCCTCCCTCTCCGGAACTGGGTGTTCGCCCCCGCTGGAGCATCCTGGTAGAAGGGTTAACTGCGCAGTGTCCAGAGCTGCTCCCGCTCGCCACAATTCACAGTTCACCCGCTGGGAACGGTTCTGTGAATGGTGGGAGGGGTGATTTTGCTCCAGGCTCTGCGCCCCCACTGAGAGATTTCCGCTGCAGAAGGTGCCTACCAACTGATCATCGTAATCAGTGTTATTTCAAATAGGCATTAGTTTTATTCCGTGATTCAATACCCTTATTTTTTCTCATTTGTTTAAAAGGGACAGTGATTGGTTTGGGTGAAGTATTAACCCTTGCACTCACTTCTTCCTCCAAATCACTCTCATCCTACTTCCTGTCCTCCCAAAAAGAAATTTTGTCTCCAGCTGCTCGTTTAGGTCATAAAGCAAATATATTTTGACTTCCTATTGGGATTATGTATGTTCATGTGACTGGGACATATGTGCAGGTGCTTGCAAAGGGCAGGATCTGTGTGCTGAAAAATTCTCCGCAGAGAATTTTGTGATTGCAGTGGGTGAAAATTATATAACTGGTGATCTTCTGCATGAGGTTATATCTGTAGACATATAGGCTAGACACAACATTTTAACTGCTTTTTCACCAAAACTATTCTTCCAACTGCTGTTCTTGATATTGATCTCAATTCTATACCAACACACTGATTGTAAAATGGTAGCCACCAACTAATAAAAATCTCACCCTAAATATGACAAATGCAAATATCCTTTCTGCCATAATCAAGCTGCATGTGCAAATCATGAAAAGAAACACTGTCTCTACAATATTAAAATAAGAGATTCTGCAATCATTCCAATCGCAAAGCATAATCAATCGCGAGAGGGGCTGCTTTTTTCTTGATTCATTAAACAGTTATGGTATTCAGCATGATTATACTAAGTACATATAATATTACCCTTCTCTAATAAAGTAGGTATCTTCTACATGGTTATATAAGTAACTCTGAAGATTTGATTGAAATTTTAGGATAAAACTGAATAAGAAATAAAAGTAGTTAATCAATTACTCATATATATCTAGTTCATACCAGAAGAGTAAACTGAGACTGCATAAACACTATGTGATCCAGTATAGCACATTGCCACTTGCTATTATGATAGTATAATAGATCTGATCATGGTGGTCTGTGCATGTTAAAATTCCCTGAAAGTACATTTTTAAAATGATAATAGATTGGATGATTTGTGATATTAAAATCTAGAATTTTGTTTAATCAAAATTCACAATGTTTTTGCAATATAACTTACATATTTGCTGTATATTATTCTATTCTAAAGGAGAGGTATTTTTATCGTTCAAAACAATGCCTTTGTCGTTAGTCATTAAAATTTTTAGCAAGATATTATTTGTTGCGTTAAGAAGTTTTAATTACTTTTGATTTTCAATTTTTACTGGCTAATGGATAGATTATGAGATAAGCATGTGATTATCTGACACAATATGACTCCCATCACATCACTCATTCTCATGATAAAAATGCTACTAGCTACATATTTTCAGATTCAAGAAATGTCCTTTCAGAGTGACATGAAACTGACTCAGTAATAGTTTTCCTTTTTGTAATTTAGGGTCAAATAGTTAACTCTGTGAATATCTCACAGTAGCTATCAAGCAGAATTTTTAAGTCAAATCTGAATAACTGAAAACTAAATGAAACATGGATTAATTACATATTGAACTGAAGATTTTTTCATTGATAAATCCAGCCCATGTTTAGCAAAATAACTCATTTGTCAATCATCATTGTTTTTTATTTCAACTGAATAAGACGGGACTGTATCCTCAAGCCAGCCCAGTAGCTCCTTGTTCACAGAATCCTGGATGAAGCTGGCCTCGGGGCAAGTGGAAGCTAACTGCACAAGCCAGGGCCTGGGTGTGGCCAACCCCACACTGCTCATAGCTAACCCCAGCCCACACCATTTTTGGTTGTGGAAAAACACGTTATTCTGTTAAGGCAAGATGTGTCCTTATGTGAAAAATGGAAGACATATGCCAGATGAGAGGAAAGCACTGAATTAGCTAGTGACCCAGTTGTTTCGAGACCCTTGGCTGCTTCTCTTTCTTGATCGTCCTAATTGGAAAACGTTCGTGTCTGCATTAACTTTTACCCCACTAGAGGGCAGTCAAGTTCTCTAAAAAAGTAGATGATTTAAACCTGGCTTCAAAGGTTAACTTTTAATAAAATCTTTTCTTTTACTGGAAACTTTCAATTGTTTGTTCAATAAATTAATATCAAGCTTTGCCCTAGAAAATGAAAAGGGACTGTGAATTTTTCACTGGGATAAAGTGAAATGAACGATCATAATCTACAAGTAAGACAGGCCCTGTTTAATTATTCCATTATGATTTTACTTTCTAGTTTCATTACATTGTTGTAATAACATCATTTATCTTACTTCTGGGGTTTGGTAGTATATAGGTAGTAGAAAATGTCAGTAACATTATCAGCAAAATTATTTTAGAATAGAACGGTTTAATATTTAAATAAAGAAATAAATTAAAATCATTGTTTACTTATTCCTTTATTTACACTGTGCCCCATGGTGGGGACTCACCTATTACCTGAGTCTCCACCTTCAGGGAAGCTGCAGGCTAGGTGGTAAAGCAGATAGATACCATGTGATACTGAAGAAGGTTACCGAGAACTGAATGCTCCTATTTTTCCCATCTTCTATTTCTCCTTTCCATTTTCAAAATGCCTTTTCAAACCAAATCCGGTGTGTTTCAATCTAATGTTTGTCTGCTTTCAACAATTACCAAGCACTTTGTAATAGTTTTATTATTTAGTGAAAAAATTGATGGTATTTTTAAATAAATAAGCATCATTTCTAGGATTATCACTAGTGGAGTTTTCTCATGTTTGCATTGGGAAGGAAATTATTGTTCTTTTATATTTTATGTAACCATAATCCACCTGTAAAACATTTAATAGGGCCATTGCTGTATTCCCTATACTTTAATGTGCATATAAATTATGTGGTTTTCATTAAAGTGCAAATTCTGATTTGGAACGCCTGGGAAAAGGCCAGCGGTTCAGCATGGCTAAAAAGCTCCCAGATGATTCTGATTCTGACCACCAAGCCATTAATTTAAGAATTATGATATGCATGTGCACCTCATAGTAACCTTGGTATTATGTCTTAACAAGTTTAAATTTGTGGCAATCTTTACAAAATATTTCACTTCCAAACTCGTGCATACTTAGGGATTTTATTCCTCTGAGGATTATGTGTTCTGTGTCATCACTCTCTTTTAATTAGATTTTTAAAATATATTTATGTTGCAGGGTTCAACAGAAGACCTTCAAAAGAAACATGGGGAAATAAGGAACTGGCTGTGTGTGTGTGTGTGTACACGTGTGTTTGTGTGTCTGCCTGCCTGCCTAAGAAATGAATGTGACTTGTGGCACAGTTGAAAAAAGAATATTAATGTTATCTTACTGTTTTTTACAAACAGTGTGCAGAACAAAGTTCAGCCCCACACCTTTTAGATGTGCGAAAATGTGCAAAAGTTTGTAATCTTAAATTCAAACTTTTCACCACATACTCCACATAAGGAAGAACTTAAGAGGGTTAAACTACACTAAATTTATCTCTGGTTTTATCTCATACATATTACTTATCAAATGATCCTAACACTATTTCTTCCTGAGTACCACATGAGAAAATTATTAAGAATTTATTGAGAATGGCTGTGTATTTGAAAACAAATTGGTTTCTTTTTACCTTTTGCTTAATTCAATAGAGGACCTCCATTATTCAATACTAACTTTCTAAGAAAATCAACCTACAGGAGAAAAAGTAGGTCTTCGAGGAATATCACCAAAAATATCACATGTCACTTCTCCCACACAGTGGTTGACTGACCACGCAAACATTACCACATTTCTAGCAGTGTTATTCTACAAAAATGATACCACATATGGGAGAGGTGGCTGAGTGGTAGAATGCTTGCCTGGCATGTGGGAGGTCCCAGATTCAATCCCCAGCACTGCATACACAAATAAATAAAGGAAAAACAAAAACCAGATGAAAAAAATTAACTCACTCTCTCTTTTGAAAAAAATGATACTATATATAAAATCCCTCACATTAGAAATACAGCATGTCCCAAATAATGCATTGAAAACATGATCCCAAGTAAAACTAGTCTCAGAGGTGGTTAAATAGATCATTAATCAACATGAAGTTGGGTTAAGTCTCAAGGTTATCTATTCCTTTCTTCTTGTTGTTGTTGTTAACAGTTCATTTCAGTGTCTCTCAAAAAGTGAAAAACTTTCAGTAGTTGCAATTCGTAATACATTAAAAGAAAATCATGCTAAAACAGCATTACAAAAGTAATGTGTGTTTTAAACATATAATTCTGGCAGTCTGTCACAGCTATGTGTATATCTTCATTTGGAGATATCATAAATTTAAACTTGAAGACCTTGAACAAAAAATCTTCCTAACTAGTCAATCAGCAATTTTCTTGCAATGTTCCTTTCTTTTAGGAATCATTTCCATGGTATAGTAAATACCAGAATTTTTATAAGTAGTAACTTATTTTTTTCAGAACTGGGGATTGAACCCAGGGATGCTCTACCACTGAGTTACATCCTTAGGCTTTTTATATTTATTTTGAGACAGATTCTCACTAAGTTCCCAGACTGGCCTCGAACTTGTGATCCTCCTATCTCAGCCTCCTAGTCGCTGAGATTTACAAGCATGCACCACCACACCTAGCTCAAGAAATTAATTTTATTTATTGAATTTAAGCCTTATATAGTACCTATAATACATAAGCCACTGTTGTGAGCAGTTTGCAGTCATTAACTTTGTAAATCATCTAAGAGTCTTAAGGAGGAGGTACTATCATAGCTGAGGAAATAGGCATCGAGAGGTGAGTTGACTTGCTGGAGTCTGACAGTCAGATGCAGACTTTAGGTCCAGGCCCTGCATTTCCAGAATTTGTATCTTTAACCTACACCTGCCCACATTGAATGTGACTATCAAGACTCACCTCAAGATTCTCTGCATCCTATTACCTCAGACAGAAGCAGACAGGCAGGCGAGATCTGTGGGAAGACTCCAAATCCCTTGTGAAACATTTTTAATTATCTTTAATAAAAGAATCAGGCCCTGTCATTTGTCAAGGAGACATCTGCAGTAGTAAAACCAGTGTTTATAGTAACCCATTTTTATTAATCATGGTTAAAGATAACATTTTGTGTACATTTGTTCTCACAAAACACTTTTATGTGAATGTAAAGGTTAATTAATGCGTATCAGCACTCATTTTGCTAGTCATCTGGAAATATAGCTTCCCTAGGATTGGTACTTAACGGAAGCCACACATTCTACTCTAAAACCACAGCAGGACTGGGAATATAACTCAGTCGTAGAGCACTTGCCTAGCAAATTCAAGGCCCTGGGTTTGATCTCAAGCACCACTGTAACAATAATAACCATATAAAACCATAACAAATATTTTAGGTTTTTATTCTCACTTTTATTCTCAAGATTAAAATATTTAATACTCGGAAAAATTACAGGTTCCAATTTTGATTTTGTGACAAAAAATAGATAACTATAGTTCTCAAATGGTACATTAAAATAATTTATAGTGAGAATATTGTCTAGGACTGATTGTTTTATATGTGTAAAATCATAAAGCACTGTTGTAGGAGTGCCATTTAGCAGTTGTTCTTCTGGAATAATTGTATTTCAGATAATGGAGTTTGTACAGTCTCCATTTGTCCAACAGATCATCCATGATATGAATCTGTCAATATTTTAGTTGTATGTCTTTATATCAGAGTAAAGAGAATTAAATCAAATTAAAATCTAGTCCCATAATTTTTTTTTGTACCAGGGACTCAACCCAGGGGCACTTAATCACTAAGTCATATCCCCAGAACTTTTTATTTTGAGACAGGGTCTCACTAAGTTGTTGAGGCTGGCCTTGAACTTGCGATCCCTCTGCCTCAGCCTCCCCAGCCACTGGGGTACAGGTGTGCACAACCATACTCCCCCCTCTGATATTTTTAAAAGAGATCATTCCCCTCCTTTTGAAATTTTTTTTCCTTTGAACTGCATCCATAAAGTTCAATTTCCGTTGGAAAAAAAAAAGCTGCTCCCTATAAACCTAACAATATTCTTATAGTTCTGGTTTTCTGGTAAGTAGGAATCTTAACCCACATGAAAGAACTCTAACATCATTTATTGACTGTTGTTGACTTACTGCAGCTTCAGAACACAATTGTCTTACTCCTGCAACATTTTCCTTAATTTCCAGCACAAAAATCTATTGTTATGTGAGTTTATAACAAGATGCCCATTAACACCTTCCTCCTAGTAATTTAACAAATGAAAAATGAACAAAAACGGTTCAACCATTTCATGACAGATCACTCCTGTTACTTTAAAAATTATTTTATTTTACTTCAGATCTTTTTACTTTTATAGTTAAATAAAAAAGAACACATAAGCATAGAAAATTAGAAATTGTTCAAAAGAAAAATCAGCATGATCTCTTTATGAGATCTTGTAGGTTCTAGAAAATATTTTACTTGTCTCATCTTTTTTTTAGCATCATATAATCCCTGTGAGGTGGATATAGTACACAAATTACACTATTTAAAGATGAGTGAATTGGGGCTGGAGCAGTGGCTCGGCAGTTACAGCGCTTACCCAGCATGTGCAAGTACACGGGTTCGGGTCCCAGCACCCACATACAGAACTAGTTGTTGGAGCAAAGAAAGACATGTGAAAAACTCAATAAAAATTGATTCTCTCTCTCTCTCTCTCTCTCTCTCTCTCTCTCTCTCACTGTCCTCTCTTTAAAAAAAAAAGAACTTAAAGATGAGTAAATTTAAGATCAAAGAATTCACTCAATCAAGTTCCCATATGGTAAGCTTCAGAGCCAGGACTAGAAGAAAGTTCAAATAAAAATAAACAGGTGGGTTTCAATATCAATTAGATATAGATATGAAACTAATAAAGTTTTGCAATCCTCAATCCTCTGTCCTATAATCAAACAGCACATTGAGGAAAGCCACACACTGGGCATATTTGTCCCCAGTCCAAAGTCATTAATAGTTAATGTCACTAAAATAAAAATAGATTTGAATGCCAGCTCTGTACTGAAGCCTGTGAAGGTATTATAATACAAATATACATGATCCTCACACTTGGGCAATTTGGTCTCATTTAAAAGAAAATGAGATCCTGAACATATCAAACACTTGAAGAGCAGTAATGAAAGTTTGTAACTATGGAGAGTTTTACCATTTTAAAAATTTTGTGAGATAATATCCTATCATGCAAGAGAGTGTGTAATAATATAGCAATAACTTCAATTAGGAAGTACTAAGATCCACCCAAAAAGCTGCATTATTAAAATATTTAAACTGCCAGGCAATACAGCCAGGGAATCCTTTAGTTAAAACATTTCTTGAATTTTCCGGACCATCAGCAGTACCTGGAGAACTAGGGCCCTACACCCAGAAGTTCTGATCCCACGGGGATCTAAAGTAGGCCCCGTGAATTTGCATTTCTAATTGAATCCCAGGTGGTGCTGCTGACCCAAAATCACTTGGAGTAAACTGAGCATCAGTGACCAGTGGGGAACCCAGGGCAGTGTGGCCTTCCAGCTGGAAAGTTATCACCTCTAACTAACTCTGCAAAAGGCTCTGCCACTCTCCACCACTGCCAATGCTATACTGAAGGAGGAGCCCAGGAGCAGGACCTGAAGCCCTCCCTAACTAGCCCTCACTAATTAACCTTGGTCTTCCCCTGACCTCTCATTCAGCACAGTAAAACAGCAATAACTGCCTGCCCATACCAAACAGTCATAATCAGAATCAAGGAAGTGAATGTGAAAATGATTAGTATCTGTCAAGTACTATACAAGTCAAGGACTTGAGTTCTTTATTATTAGATATAATAACTGGAGATTTTCGTGCAAATAACATTTACTGCATGCATTTAAAATGAGTAACGTGGGAACAAGAACACAAAAAAGTAAGTCATTTGACTTTTGAAAACTACTGCCTAAATACTGAAAAGTAAATTAAAATGTTGATTGAATATTTCATACAACAGCAATTGGTGTTTTGAAGGACTTGTGATTAGACCACCTCTAGCCCTATGTAGATATAATATATATTTAAGAGAGAGAAAGAGGGAATCAATTTTAGTTTTTCATCTGGTTTTTGTTTCTCTGACACTTAGTCATATATGTGGTGCTGAGGATCAAACCCGGGTCTTCACACATGCCAGGCAAGTGCTCTACTGCTAAGCCACTACTCCAGCCCCCTTTACCCGTAGCTAGATATTTAAGATTGTTTCTTAAATATCTTCTTCTTCCTGAGTTTGGCTCTGAAGAAGCAATTAGCTCACCCCAAAGTTTTATTTCCATCCTTACCCAACTTTTCCCCAATCCAACCTTCTTCAAGGAAACTGTGGTAAGTAGTGTTCCAAGATGGCAGCCACCAATTTTAGAGAATCTCTGTGCAAAGCAGGATTACCCCAAGCAGTAGACACAGGAAACCTGAGAGGCAGCACTCAGTGCTTGCTTTGCTTCTGGTTTGCCCTTCAGTGGCACCATGTTGGCACTCTGCCCTGTGTCAGCTTCCCTGAGAATGTAAAAGCCCTGCTTAGACCTGGTGACCCAGGTCCAAATGTCCAAGTGTGCTGAAAGCCTGGTTTAAAGAACTTACCATGGAATCAAAAGATTGCAAAATACTATGAAAATTAGAAAGGAGTGCCATAAGTTCCCTAAAAATGCTTATGCAGGAACTATTCCTGTTACTAGTAGGAGAGAGCTTTAGCAGAGTAGTGGTGGGTGTGGGGATCAGATGGATGTGGATTTAAATCCTGCCCCATTGCTCACCACCTGAGAATCTTTAATCCAATTACTCACCATTTCTATACTAGTATTAAATGGAGGAAATAATGCCTAAGTCACAAGGTTGTTAGGAAGATTAGGAAAGCAAGTTAATATTAATAAATTGATAATAGGGGGCTGGAGAGGTAGCTCAGTGGTGGAGCACTTGCCTAGCATGTGTGAAGACCTGAGTTCAAACCCTAGCACCACATATGCAACTAAACGTCAGATAAACAAAAAACAGATAAAAACTAAGTAAAATTGACTCTCTTGCCCTCAAAATAAAAGGGGGAAAGAAAAAAAATAAATTGATAGTAAAACATATTTAGCTCCTAACTCCCTAAATGAATGATGAAAATACTAATATACTAAAAAGATAAAGCAGACATCTCAATTTTATATGTAATGACATTATATTATATGTAGGCATAGCTATTAGAAATTGGTTGGAATTGAGGAAATGATCATGGTACAGCCACCAATGTAGTTTATCACCAAGATGAGTCCATGAAGGGCAATGCCAGAATTTAATAGTTAAGTGTTTTATCTAAGTCAAAGCATAATAAGCAAGAAGGATAATTAAAATAAAAGTGCATTTATTTTGCATACATTTCTAATCATGTTTTCCTGTCCTATTTCATATCTCATCCCACTTGAGATATGTATGTAACTTCAGTAAAACTGAACTTTCTTGCCTACCTAGGAAGACTCATTAATATAAAATGTTGCATTCCGTAGAAGTACAAACTGACTCCAGAGGCATTAAAATATAAAAATCTATACTAAGGTCACATTGAAGAGTAGGAAAAGAGGACTTACACCACACACACACATACACACACACACACAATCTCTCTCTTAAAATGTTCTCAACTCTTCAGTTTCATCCAAATCCCAGCTCACTTGATTGCTGCACAATTTCTCATTCCCACCTGTCCGTCTCCCAGCCTGGTGTCTTTACCTCCAGTTCAACAGCGTTCCTTCAGCTAGGTGTTTTCTCTCAGGGATACTTCCAGGTACTTTCTTTTCTGGGTCTACTTTGCCTTCCCTTTCATCCATTAGTGAATGAGCATAATAAAAAACACAAGAGCCAAACAATACAAACAGAATATCCTGGGATGACTGCTAGGGAAAAGGATTTAGTAGGATTCTCCCAGTCGTGCATGAAGGTAATACCTTTTCAATCATTAGTGCTTCAGATACCAATGAACAATTTATTTATTTTAATCTATAAGGCATTAGCAGAATGTAATTAATAAAGCAATAAGGTATCTTAGAAAATAAAATTAGTTTTCATTTTTTATCTGACTTTGCAAAGGCTTAAGGGAGGATAATTGATTACCAATATGAAAAAGCATTTTAAACATTTTATTTTTCCTCTAAAACAGCAATTTATATAAATGTATGATACATAAACTACAGATTATATTTATGACATAACTGCATAGTTATTAAGAGAAATATGAGCTTATATTGACAAGTATAATATATTCCTTTTTCAAATTAGATTATATTAAAGGTAATAATATGCACATAAAATGGCCAATATTTTTCACACCTAAAAGCCATAAAATACATATGGTAATGGATCCATCTACATTCTCATTAATATGGACACATGGGAAAATGACAAAGTAGGAGTTTTATGCAAAAGCCTCACTACAATTTAAATCCTCACAAGAATTTAAATATCACAAGATATTGTAGGAGAGTAGGATGATTAAGCTCTGAAAAAAATATAGACATTTCTCCTCACTTTTAAATAATTAATACCAAAACACAAAGTCAGAAAAGAATTGCATCTCTTCTATCAGTGACATTTGATTTTTAAAATTTTGGTACTAGATCAATTAAAATGAAATTCAGTATTTTACAAGTTGAGGACCAAATTAAAGAAATACTGATTTAAGCTGCTTTGAAAGAACTGAATTGCATTCGTTAACGTTTTTCTTAAAATGCAATGTAAAACGCAGTGCACAGCTGCAGTATGTATGGTTTATGAACTGCAGCAAGCTATATTACAACTTACTCAAGGTAAGAAATGCAAAACGTTTTTTAATATTTTTTAAAGACAGAGGGACCCTGAGAGAGAGAAACAATTTTATTTAGTTTTCCATGTGACTTTCATTATTCCAATACTTGATTGTGTATGTGGTGCTGAGGTTTGAACCCGCATCCTTGCACATGCCAGGCAAGCACATAACCACTGAGCCACTGCTCCAGCCCCAACATATGTTTTATATAAAATATAAAGTATGCATAATGTATACATAGATACATATATAAAATATATACACACATATATGTTTGACTTTGGAAAGAACACTGGGCTTCATGTCCAGCTTGCATAACTGAAAAGAATAAAAACTTGCCCACTTAAACAAATTGCAAAGGTAAAATACAGCTTCTGACAAATAGTAAATAGCCATGAAGTTATTCTATTCAGAAAGCTGTTACCCACATCCAAGCCAGGGAGCCTCCCTGGACCTTAGCCAGCCAGCTGCTTCTCCACAGTTTCATCAAACTACATAAAACTCATTTTTCCGTTTGCCATCATTTGCCTATTTCTTACATGGGAAGGTGGCTAAATCCAGGCAACCAGGATCCATGCAGTCTCTTTGGCTGGGCTATTGGTAACAAAACTACATATTGTCTCTTTCTTTCTTTCTTTCTTTTTTATTAGAGGTACTTTGCCACTAAGCCATTTAACCAGCCCTGTTTATTTTTTATTTGGAGACAGTGTCTAGCTAAGTTGCTGAGGCTCGCTTTGAACTTGAGATCCTCTTTCCTCAGCCTCCTGAGCTGCTGGGATTACAGGTGTGCACCACCACACCCAACAGATTCGATAATTTTTATAAACTTTAATGTGAACTGAATACATAGGATGAGAATTCTTTCATTTTTAATACACTTTAGAAGTGAACTGTGGCAGCATAGGATGAGGATAATCAGTTACAACATCAAAAAGGATTTCACATAGTTACTTCTGTTGCCAGGACACACTTTCCAAGATAGAATAGTAAGTAGCATGCTTCCCAAGTCAACCTCAAATCTGCCTTTCCTTGATCTTCCCTTGCTGTGAACTCTTGGAAGTTTATTGTCTAACACTAAGTTTGGCAATTAGGCACACGGCATCTCGTCATGAGTTTTTGCTCTCATCGTCCCTATAGTTTATCGTTCACCATCTCTGCATAAGCCATTTGCAAGTTGCAGGTCTTTATGCACTTTTCTTCCACATAATTTTTATGGCAACTCTGAGACCAGTTTCACCTCTATTTGACAACAAAAGCAAGCACAAGGCAAGGGAAGTTAGTTGATTTGCTCTGGATCACAAATATTCAGCAGCCAGGTTTCCAATCAATCACCCTCTGCCCTGCACGCCAGCTTCCTCATCTTACTTTATGTTTCAATAAAAGCATTAGTTTCAGTATATCCAACTATACCAGGGACTCCTTGCAGCCTAGATACAGGTGGTACTTAGTCTTCCCTAGGACACATATGGCTCTCAGTGATGACACTACTGGCTAATGTGAATTGGAGACCGACTGTGATAAGTACAGGAACCGTGCCAAGAACCTTTCATCTGCATTTTTACAAGTGAGAAAAGGAGCAAGGTAAAGTCACATACAGGCAACAAATAGAAGGGCCATGATTTTAAATAAATTGTTTTGATCCCAGAGGCCATTTAGATAACTAGTACGTACAGTCTCCTTGGGCATAAAGAGTTCTGGTTGTGTTCTGTGAGTTAACGTGGCACAATACAAAGCTAGTGAATTCTTGGAGAGAAGAGCGGAGCTCAGTCTGGCTCCTACATCTGGTATATTAATCCTCACCCTAAACTCAGTCTCAGTAAGGAAATCAGCTGGGCACTAAGGGATCAATAGCTATCATTTGCAGCTGAGGGCAGCCTCTCCCTGCTCAGCAACAGTGGATAAACATTTATAGAATACCTGCTAACTGCTTGCTGCACAAACTCACACACAGGGGAGATACAGAAAAAGTAAAGGCTATTAGACATCTTCCCTCACCCTCAAAAAACTTTGTTAGAAAGCAGTGACTGGTAGCAGACAAAGCATTTGAGGAATGAGGGTTAACCTGAGTGAAACAAGTCAGGAAGAGGACTGTCCTGGAAGAGAAGCCACCAGAAGGCTTTTGTTTTTGTTGTTTTTGTTTTTTAAGAAAGAGGACAGTGAGAGAGAAAGAGAGAAGCAATTTTTATTTAGTTTTTCATGCGACTTTCATTCCTCAGGTTGTGTACATGGTGCAGGGGTTTGAACTTTCATACTCACGCATGCCAGGCAAGCACCGTAACCACCAAGCCACCGCTCCAGCCCCTGTTTTTTGTTTTTTTTTTATTAAGAAATTGAGTTATTGTACAGTCAAATATGCATCCAAAGGCTGCAACATCATTGTTTCTAACAGCTGAGTATAGCTCCATGGTATATGTATACACAGTTTTTGGATCCATTCATCCAGTGAGGGGCATCTGGGTTGTCTCTATAATTTAGCTATTGTAAATTGAGCTGCTATGAACAAGGCTTTTGAAATAGAAACCATTAAGTTTGATTCTGTTTCTAGGGAAAGACACACCCAGCTGTTTGAACTGCAGAGTCTCAATGACTGGAGACATTTGGGAGTCATTCCTGTATCCTAGGCCATAGGTTCTCTGTCCTGCTGTACCTATTACAAATCCACCAAATTTTTGAGGACATGAGCAATTTTCCAAACCACAAATCCGCTTTTTTTGTGAGTAATATTTAGGCTGAAAAAATCAAGAAAAAAATAGCATGTAAAGGAAAGCCAATATTATGCCTTTAGATATTATAGATTTCCAACTCATGACTTTTATGCCAAATTCTAATTCATATATTTCTATTTAAATCAAACTCTTACTTTTATTTTTTCTTCATTTTCATTGGAAATTTTTATCACCAGTAAATATGGTATTCGCTGCCACAAATGAACTAAACTACATAAATTATTCCAGTCTCACTTAGCCAGTTATGCCAACATGAAATCCTCTTGTTTTTTCCAAAGCAAGCTGCTGGGACAATGGGATATATTTGTGACAACTAAATGCTATTGTACCCTTTCCTCATTCCATAAATCATTTTCAGAGGTTAAAAAAATGACTCTCATAAATTCAAAGAGAGTTCCAGATGGCATCCAAAAAGCTTATATTTTATGCATCACTTACTCTGCCTGTGAGAAAAGAGTATTTGAAGCCAAAAATAGACCTTTCATGTAATCTGGAGGAAGGTAGAATTTGCTCTGATAGTTGAACAATTTGAAATTCAAGACACACATTGCTTCATGAATCATTTGTCACATTGGATATAATATTTTATGTCTATCATGTAAATGGTTATGAAATACTAAGATTTAGAGAAGAAATAATTAATAAAGCAAAACTATGAAAATTAAGCTTCCCTTTTCTTTAATATCAGATGTCATAAAATGATTTGTCTAAAATAAGGTAAAGAAAGCTCTTACTAGAGAAAACACAAAAAGATGAATTTATATGTAATGGAAAAAAATACTTGAAAACAAAATTTGCTAAATTTATAGAAGTATAGCATCCCAGAACATTGAAAAATTAACTATAAGTGAGAAAATGGGTCTAGAGAAGTTAAGTGGTATGTTTAAGGTCATAGAATAAAACATCTGAAGCCATTGAAGTCCTTCAAGTTCATTTAAGCCAATCACCATCCAATGCCAATTTTCATATCTGCAGCAGATTAATCCATACCCATGCTCCTAAGAGCAAAATTTCCCCTGAGTCACAACACAATCAATAGTTTTGTAAAATGAAAGGGAAATGCCATGTTTCATCAAACTTTTGTAACTGAAGAAATTCTGAAAATATTTAAAAAGTACACATGTATCACAATGGTCAGAAGACACAGCAACAAGTACCATGCTTCTTGATTCATCCCCAAAATTCATATCCGTACTTGAGGCACTGGTCTTAGCAAACACTGGAATTTCCTTCCCAAGAGGGACTGAAAAATGTGACCACCTTGAAAGTCTGCTCCTAAGTGCTCTGGAAGAGATTATAGACTACAAGGGTCTCCCACAAAGCCAAAGAAATTGTTTCTTATTACCCTATGCCAAAAGCGTACAAGCAGATTTAGAAACAGGAGAAAAAAATCAAATATCAAATAAGAATACTTAATTAATAAAAAAACTTGCCATCATTCCATTTACATCTCTTTCCCACTGTTTTCTGTTTTGTCCCTGTTACTGTCACCTACCTCTTCACCACCATCCACCCCCAAAGTGGAGCAACATTAGAGAAATAAAGGATTTCAAGTCTGATTTCTTTGTCTATAAAATGAGAATATCATTAAATGATTTCTACTGTTCCTTCCAGATCCACGATGCTATGACTGGTAACTCTAATTGCACAAGACAAAATGCAAATATTAATAGTCTAAGTTTATCTATATCCATGAACTTAAAGTAACTCTTTGGAGAGGTAATTTTCACCAATACAAGTAAACCAATTCTCATTAAAAGGGAAAAATAAAAATTGTCCAAAAAAACTCTTCTCAATATATTTCTTCATATTTCCTCAAGATGTGAGCAGGTCCTAACCTCACTGGAATTCTTATTTTTATCTATTAGGCTAAGTGTGTTTTGAAATTCACCTGCAAAAGAATATAATTACTTTTTAAATCTTTCCAGCTTTTCTGTGCTATGCAATTGCTTACTTCAAGTGAATCAAATCTGATTTTCAATAGCTTTAGCTTCTCTGTGGCCATTTGCTAAAGGTAAAGTGATATTTGAGCATAGACTAATAACAAAACTATATCATAACACAAGGAAGCAAAACTTTCATGCTGTTGAAAATGAGCACTTCTTTCTTTTACTAAATTTGCACTGTAAGAGCTACTCCCTTGCCATTTTCAAGTAAATAATGCCTCATTGTTAACTGTACCCGGGTTGTACAGTAGATCTGTAGATTGTGTTCATCCTGTCTGAGACTTTGTACCCTTGGACCAACCTCTCCTCATTTCTCCCACCCGATGTCAGCCTGTGGTCACCACCATTCTGTTTGCTTCTGAGTTCAATTTGTTTTTTTAGTGGAATGATACAGTATTTGTCTTTCTGTGCCTGGCTTATTTCACTAAATATATGTATTCCAGATTCATCCATTTGTCCTCAGTGACAGGGTTTTCCTTTTTTAAAACCGAATGGAGTTCCATTGTGTGTGTGTGTATGTGCACATGTGTGCACACATACAACACACTTTTTTAAATCCATTCATTGCTTTATGGACATTGAGGTTAATACATAATCTTAACTTTTTTTTAGTAATCCTGCAATGGTCTTAGGAGTGCAGATGCCTCTTCAATGTACTGTTTTCATTTTCTTTGGATACATAACAAGCAAGAAGTAGGATTTCTGGATCATATGGTAGTACTGTTAGAAACCTCTACTGTTTTCTATAATGGCTGTACTAAATTACATTATGCCAATGGTGTACAAAGTTTCCCTTTTCTCCACATCCTTGCCAACCCATGTGATCTTCTGTCTTTTTTATAATAGCCCCCCTAACAGGTGTGAGGTGGTATCTCATTGTGATTTTGATTTGCATTTCCCTGTTGCCTGGCAATGTTGAACATTTGCTCAGATATTTTTTGGATTTTTGTGTGTCTTCCTTTGACAAATATCTTTTTATATGAAAATGGCCACTTCTTAAAGGAGTTTTTCTTTCCAAATATCTAGACAAGCCAGGTGCCTTGGCACATTCCTATAATCCTAGCTACACAGGAGGCTGAGGCAGGAGAATCACAAGTTTGAGGCCAGCCCCCACAACTAAATGAGATCCTACCTCAAAATAAAAAGAACTGGGGGTATAGCTTAGCGGAAGAACACTTGCCTAGCATGCTCCAAGACCTAGGTTCAATCCCTAGTGCCACCAAAAAAAGCAAGAAAAATCCAGAAAAATAAAAAATAAAACCACAAGACAATTTGGAAAATAGCCTAGACTAAGTTGTCCTTTATATTTTCATCTGTTTCTAACATAAACTGGAAGACACAAGACCAACTGTAATGCAAAGGCTTAAGATGCCTTACTTACTAGCTTTGTACATATATTGCTTTGGGTTCCTGGCAAGAAATTATACTAAAATTCTAGAGTATAATTTGATGGGTCCTATTTCAGAAAATGAGTATTTACATGACAAAGCTTTAAGTAAGATTTGAATTCCAAAATGAAAAAGCGATTTTCGGTGTCATATCTGGGTCAACCTGAAGAATGTCCTTTACCCAATTCAGCAGTCTCTAAAATGGATGCTGAAGATGATCACATCTGGAAGCAACAACAAAATGCTCCACCCCATCACACAGGCTCCGTCACTCTCCTGCACACTTCCAGAGTTACTCAAAAGCAGAATTACTGCATTTGCTTTTTAACATCAGATAGTTATAAACCTTGTCAGTATTTATATTTCCATTTTAAAGAGCATGTGCGTGTGTACGTGTGCGTATGTGTGAATTCGTCCTGTTCCCTGAAACACAAAGTGACCGTAGAACGTAGGACTTAGCTGTAACTAGCCGAGTCAGAGCATTTCTTTTTATTAGGTGGAAAATCTTAACCAGCTGTTCAGTTTTACACCAGGCACAGGAGCATTTAATGCAATTTTTCAATGAATGGTTACAATAAAACTCTAATGAATATGAATTTGAAAATGCAGCTTTTAAGACACTCTTGAATAAATGCTACATGCTGGGCAGTTTACAAAGTTTCATTGAAGTAAACCTTGGAATTATCCCTAGGTTTAGATAAACAAGTAAAATGCTGGCTCCTACATGAGGCTTTTGTGATCTTTGTCTAAAATATTTGTCTTCTATTAATTATGTGTATGCCATTCATTTTCTAAGAAAGCATTTAGGAAGACTGCCGTAAGTACAATTTGTACCAAATAACAATTCTGTTTGGTGGAAACCTGATAAATAGTTTGGTGATAACATTAAGTAAAAATATTTATTTTATTCATGATTGATATTAATAACTATTGTACATAGCATGTTTTTTTAATGACACACTCAGAACTAAAACAATGACATGAAGCTCTTCTAATACTCTAAAACCTTGTACCAGTTTAAGGAAATAGAGGTTTACATGCAAAGTCTTCAAGAAATGTGCTTTGAACTTTCAATTTCAGATTGACAGAGGAATTAAATCAGAATATAACTGATAGGGCCTATGTCAGAAATTGCTGCAGGGTCCCTGCTTAATTTGGCTCTGTTTCTTCTCAGTGCCCTTTTATAAATTAGCATATTCCATTATTTGAAGATAGTCAACCCCATCCTGTGATGATATATAGGGTTTCTTTGAATTCATTAAGTGATCCTCAGTATTCAAACCACTGGCTAATTCAAAGGAAAAAGTCACCTGGCGCATAAACTGAGATAAAGTCATCTGGATTTTATGAGTTTTTTATTTTTTCACTGTGATAAAAAGTCTTGCACTTTCTATTTCTGAAAGTTCCTGAGTTCACTGAGAACATAATAGGTAATCCACCACATATATAGCCTTACATAAAGTTACACTAAATTCTAAATTTCATGTGAAGTAGAATCCAGGGCCTATTTTCTGGAGAAAAGTTCACAACAATGTGAGCAAGAGACCAACATCCTTACTGTTGGTCACTGATCCATCACTGTAGATATCCCACAAATACAGTGACCATTCTGCATAGAAGTATGAGTTTAGCTGAATTAAGAATGGATACAAAGTGGTTTTCTGCTTTTCAGCCCAAAAAAAAAATTTTTTTAAGAGAGAGGGACAGTGAGAGAGACAGAGAAAGAGAGCAACAACTTTATTTAGTTTTTCACATGGCCTTCTTTGTTCCAACACTTAGTTGTGTACATGGTGCTGGGGTTTGAACCCGGGTCCTCGTGCTTGCCAGGCAAGCACCGAAACCGCTGAGCCACTGCTCCAGCCCCTTCAGCCCAAAATTTAAGAATAAAGGAGATCTCAATCACTTGGGTGCCATGTTCAGCCATTTTGGTGAAGCAACCCAGAGAATCTGATAGCTGGAAGCTCCTGCTCAGGAAACTGCAAGAAGAAGAGCAAAGTCATCCTTAGAGAGATCTCTCCTTAGCCAGATGAACAGACAGGTCTTATCACCTTGGCTTTGTCTCATTTTAAGTCCCGACCAACCCAGCTATGATTTGAAGTCTTAGTTAATACTCCGTAGAATTTAGGGGACTAAGGAAGGGAGGAAATCTTTCAGTACTCAGGATTAGATTTGGTGATAAAACCTGACACAGATACACAGTAAGTACTTCTAATACTCCTTCAAACTACAGTGTAGTTCCAACTGCAGTTTAGTCTCTATCAAGGACTATAAGAATTTATCTCATCAGGGGAAGAAAAAAAAAGAAAGACAAGACCCTATATGATATAGTGGAACTCTCATTAAACACAGCAGGAGCTTTAAGGAATCCGGAGTAAGGTGAGGTCCAGGCTGGTAAAATTTACTGCTTCTATTACAGTGCCAATCAAAAGGACTAATTCATGTCACCCAGTTGCTTTTCCTTGCCATCATTTTACTGATGCTAAAAATCCTTTGAATTCAAATTTAAGAGCTTTATATGTTTCCATAACACCCTGTGATAGATTGTGCTACTTTGACCTTGTTAAATGTCCCTTTATTTGATTGGATAACTATCACCTACAGAAAAACTGAGATGCTTTGGTTGGTCAAAATATGAATCTTTCAAAACTTCCCTGTCTTCGGAGATCATAACTCTTGTGGTGAGAGAGGGGCTGAATGAATGTAGATTGAATCTAATTTTACACCAAACCAATCAGCATTACATCACCACAGCAGAAATATCTAGAGCATTACCTCATAGCAGTGATTTTCTGGGATGTTAAAATAAGTTTTTAAGAATCTGTGTGATTTATTTTTCTTTCTGAATATCTTCAGTTGCATATTCATGAACCAAAATATTTTTGTGTTCCAAATTTAAGCCAATATACTATGTGAGTATTTTAAATAAAATTATACTATTCACTTTCAAATTTAAAGAAAAATATCACAGTGATGGAACTCCCAAAAATATTTCTAAATGAGATGATATATCTAGTAATAATAATAATAATAATAATTTGACCTTAAGTTATAGGACCCCAAACACGGACACAGTGTGGTCAGAATCCAGTTAAAATGATCACAGGAGCTTAAATTTATGAAAGACAAAAAGAAAGAAAGAGCCTAAAAGAGCTACAAGGTGGCTGATTCCTATCTACGTTAAGCCTCAGGTAGTGGGAAGAAGAGAGCAAGTTGGGCAGAATTAGGAGAGCAGCAGTGTGGCCTCATGCAGGTGTGAGGCTTAGCTGTTTTCAGAACCAATTAGCAGAGAGTGCTGCTTCTCCCATTGTCTGTTATCCTTTTAAATCCTTTGCACCCACTGAGGACTGCCAGGGAAGAAGTGTTCATAGTTGTCAACTCAATGTGTCAGACAGTAAAGGCATCTCTACCTGCAAATGATGGCGTTTTCTTCAATAATAATAATAATAGTAATAATAATAATTTGGCATTGCTTGTACAAATTGGTAAGCTTTAAGCACAGGACTTTTGGCCTTGCTATAGGAAGCCATGCAAATCTAATTGCTATAAAACCAAGTGCAAGAGACCTCTGTCCTGCATTTTAAAGCATCTAACTTTAACCTTACTGTCTCCCCCAGAGGTATTTCAAAAGAATTTTAGGTTGAATCCAGAGTGACTCTTTGCGACTTGCCAAGAAAACCTGCTCCTAGACCAATGTGATCTCAGGGAAAACAAGAAAAAGGGAAAAAGAAAGCTGACGAGCCAATAGACCCAGGCGCTCTTCAGCGGAGCCCACCTAGAGCACAGGCCATGGCAGCCATCCTGTCCTCCAAAGTGCTCTTATGGTCGTAAAGAATTCCAGTGCTTCAGGACAAAGTACCCATTCAGTTATTGTCTCAGAAAGTAGTATATCAATGACATTTCCAAAGCATTGCTAGCAACAACATATGCCAAAACTAAGGAGACCAACATTTGCACAGCGTGAATAAGCAGAAGAAATGTTGATGATACCACCAACTGCAAATTAAATAACAGCAAAACAATATGTACGAGAATTCACATTAATGTTCTTCCCACATAAGCCAAATGAAGCGGAAAATTGAAAAATTTCAAACCACTTACTTCTAATTGTTTGGACCTTTAAAAAATAATGGAGCATAATGTCATGACTAATAAATATTATTTTCTTCTTAAGATATGATATGTATAAAATTAAGATGTATTTGAAAGTGGGCAAAGAGCTCAGAGTTTATATGTTTAGAAGAATGGGGTGGGAGGAAAACGTGTATGTCTGTTATATTTTACCAAGTAAGCAAATCTCTTTATCCTCTTATCCATCCAAAAATCAAATCTGATTATTGAATCTATATATTATTTTGAGAAACTTCTTAAGGTCTCTAGCTTCTCTGTACCATTATGTATTACCCAAGTGTAATCCTTATATCAAAATATTTACACAGCAGATCACAGTCAGGGCTGTGTATCCATGGGTCATGTATTCGTAGATTCAGCCATGAATTGAAAATATTTTTTAAATTTTCATTTGTGTTGAATTTGTGGAAACTTTTTCTATCTTATTAACAAAATGCAGCATAATAAATATAAAGCGTTTACATTGCTTAGGTGTAATAAGTCATCTAGAGATCATTTAAGGCATTCAGAAAAATGTGTATAGGTTATAGGCAAATACCATACCATTTTATTTTTTAATATTTAATTTATATTGGTTCATCTTTTTTAAAGAGAGAAGGACAGTGGAGGGGGGAGAGAAAGAGAGAATCAATTTTTATTGCGTTGTTTGCATGGCTTTCATTGCTCTGACACTTAGTTGTGTATGTAGGTGCTGGGGTTTGAACCGGTGTACTTGCACATGCTGGGCAAACACCGTAATAACCACTGAGCCACCGCTCCAGCCCTATATTGGTTCATATTAATCATACAGAATAGTGGGTTTCATTGTGGTATATTTGCACATGCATATAACATAATCTGATCAATTTCACTTCCCAGTACACCATTTTATAAAAGAGACTTGAGCATCCTCCAATTTTGGTATTGGGGGAGTGGTCCCAGAACCAATCCCCACAGATAATAAGGGACAACTATACTTATCAAAAGCCATGTTTTCAATGACTCACATGTGGGAATTAACTAAGGATCAAATGCCAAAGAAAACTGGAAAGAGAAAAGAGTCTTAGACATTTTACTTTAGAAATCGATATGACACTTTACTTTTAAAATTAATAAAATTTGTTATTCTTGTTAGGAATATTTGTAGACAGTGAAGATGATGCTAAAAGATCTGAGCAAATTATTGGGGGAATGAAGACTCTTAAGAACCAAGCACATAAAGTCAGATAGACCTACATTCAAACTAAACATCATACTTCATAATCCATCAGGCTTTAGACAAGTTAGACAACTTATTCAAACTCTCCCGGCCTTGTTTCCACTCTGTAAATGTGGACTAATTATAGTACCTTTCTCGTAGCCCTGTGGAAATGATTAAATGAGATTCATGCAAATGCCTTAGTGCACTGTTGGCGCTCAACAAATAGACACTGTTACCATAACTCAGGGTTCATTGTAACCACTTGGAAAGATGGAATAATACAATTAGTGTTTCTACATCATTAGGTTAAGTGACTATTGCTATAGAATCATTATACTTCGTGTGGGATGAATTTTAAACAAATGCACTAGAAAATGTTAATAGTAGCGAATGCAATCAACCATTTAAAAAGTACGCAGAATCACCTGTCACCTCCCATATTCTTGCAAACACATTCAACACCTGCTGAGCACTGGACTACAATGAAAACATTAATACATGTTGTTTTCCAAACGTCAGTGTTAAAAAAATGGTTGTCAGTTCAAAGTGAAATCTTCGTAGTGTGTTGCTCATAGTCCTTTGCATTTGCTAGAGATTCTTTTGTAGCTAATTTTTTAAAGTATCAAAATTATTTATATTTCAGTGCCTAACCCACATCCTATTTTCCTCAAATCAAACCTATCTTCCAGCCTCAGCTTAGGGACTCTTTCTCTGGAAAGCTGTGGATCTTTCATGCTCTTCCCTCCACACCCTTATAGATCCTTGGCCCCGTATTCAGTTATTTCCCACCAACTCTTCTTTCATAAGACCTCTTGCATCTTCCCTTCTCCCCCTTTATGCTACCCTTGTCCTAAGCCACATCATGCTCCCTGCCCACTCATATTTATTTCTTAATCTGACTCTTGGCCTTTCCTGCACAAAAAGATCAAAAATATATTTCCAAAAAGAGGCTCCTATGAGTTCTCTCCTCCTTCCAAAGTGTTCAGAGGCTCCCTATTGCTGAGATGATCAGAATGGCTAAGCCAGGACACTTTGGGCAGTGAAAGGGACTGCTGCTAATTAGTATAAACCAGAACCGCGAAGGAGACCAGGGCTTGCGGCCAACTGGTCCACTGCCTCCTCGTGCTTCTCACGCTCTCTCACAGAAATATCCCTAAGGGGAGACTCAGCACTGAATTTCCAAGCTTAAATTCCTTTCAAGTTGACGTGTTTGAAATTCATGGTACTTTGACATTCTAGCACAGAGGCTGCCACCAAGCAGAGTTGTGCCATATAGAGTCAACACCCTTGACAAAAACAACCACCAAGGTCAGGGTGATATGAAAGAAATTACCCACAGAAGCCAACTGGGTTTGGGCCCCTAATCACCTAGGAGAGGAGGATGCAATGTTTTTATCAGCCGTCATGTTAGTCACCTTGGGCTGCTATAACCACCATAATAAACTGGGTGGTTATAAACAACAGAAATTCGTTTCTCACAGTTCTAGGGAATGGAAGTCTGAGATCAGAACGTCAGCATGGCTGGGTTCTGTTGAGGTCCCTCTCTGGAGGTATCGACAGCCTATTTCTTCTTGTATCTTCTCATGGCAGGAAGAGATTGAGCTGGCTCTGGGCCTCTTTTAAGGGAGCCATTTATGAGGGCTTTGCCTTCATGACCTAATTACTTTCCAAAGGGCTTACTTTCAAATTCCATCACATTGAGGATTGATCTCAACATATGAATGGGGTGAGGGGATACAAACATTCAGTCCAGAAAAGTGAAGGTTATTCATTATGTATAGGTCTCTAGATGTGTTGGTCCCTGATAGTCTTTATATCCCCCTCTCTTTACTAGCTTCTCAAATATAATTAGAGCAACGGTGTTACTGAAAATTATTGAATTTGATTTCCAAGAAACTAAGGATAGATGTTGAGGAACATTCTCTTCAGTAGAAATTCATGTTCTCCTACAAATTTAATATCACTACTTTATTAGTTGGAAAATCTTTTTTTGTTTGGATTATTTCTTCTTAATAAAGTTGATATCTATAAATGTGCCTATAATAAACATTCATCCTTTAGTATGTGAGGGAGATTGGTTCCAGGACCTGAGTGGATACTGAAAATGCTGTATTATTTGCATATAACCTGCCCATATCCTTTCACACATCTTAAATCATCTCTAGGTTACTGAAAAGAATCTATATATGTTCATCACAGAAACAATTTTTATTTTGAATATTTCCCTTCCATGTTTGGTTGAATTCATGGATGTGGAACCCACTTATATGGAAGACTAACTGTATATTTAATTTACAAAATGTTTTAGATATCATATTTCATTTTCTTACAGAAAAATACCACCAGTCTGAAAAGCCTGAATGTTGTTTTCAGTCAGCTCATGGAATTGTATTGAATCATCTAATATGTTATTCTCTGAAAGAAATTGTGATTCACATTGAACACCCATGTCAAGATTTACCTAGGTCTTTAGACATGATGGAGTCTTATTAATAAAGGAAATACAGTCTGCCTTCTAAAATTGCAAAGACATTCAATAAAATTTCTGAGTTACAGGGATGATTAAATGATCCTGCCAATATGTAAATGTTACCTGTTAGGCTCAGTGCGCCAGGTCATGACCACCTGTTTTTGCCTTATCACAAGCTAATGGACAATGTACCCATCGTTTTTCTTCCAGTTGCTTTCATTTATTGATTTCATTAATTAAACAATCGATAAAGGTTAGAGGATTTCACCTTCTTATCTCCTTCGGATAGACTGGAGATACTTGTTCTGGTTATGACCAATACAAGTGAGATGCTTGCCAAGCTTGCCTGGGCAGGAGGAGGCCTCTGGCTGACGAGAACGGAGACAGTGAAATTGGGAGGGGGAGTGAAGGAGCAGGGCTAGAAGTCTGAACTCCTCAGCTGCTTGGCAACTGAGGCAGGGAGGGAGATCCTTATCAGATCTCACATCCCTGTAGGTGTGAGAAGTGGGAGAGATCAGAAAATGCACTTGGGGGTGAAGAGAAAACAGCAAAGAAAGGTCTCTAGAGAATGTATCTGCTTAGTAACTGTCCCGATGAGTTCTCTAACTGTCCCCAAATGAGTATGTGGTGGTTCAAGCTGAACCCTCCTGAATCTTACTTCCATCCATTAGACCTGCTTCTGTTTTCCAGAATGGGCCTCTGCTAATTTTATCTGTTTCCTCTATATCTTTTCTATTTCTCCCTCGTATCCCAGATCTTAATTCCTTCTACTTTCCAGTTTTTATCTAACTCCTTTTCACTTTTTAACTAACTTGCTACACTATGCTATTGATGTCCTCTGTAATAAGGAATACGCTCCTCAGAGCTTTGTTGACATCTTCCATTCATTGTGAAAGAAAGCAAAGCGGTGCACCTGGCAATATTCATTCTGCAGGAGGCCATAATTATTATTCAAGTTTAGGGAAGCATTGAGAAGCAATTCAGAAAATGAAAGATCCTAACTTGCATCTTTGCTTTCAGCCTACAAGGAAAAAATGAAGGAGCTGTCCATGCTGTCACTGATCTGCTCTTGCTTCTACCCGGAACCTCGCAACATCAACATCTACACCTACGATGGTGAGTGCCTCAGTGGAAATGCTCTGCTAGCAAGACCATTTGAAAAAGCTTGCTTGCATTACTTCCTTCCCGTAGCTCTTGGTATAATCAAATCAATATTTTTTTAGATCTCACTATTGACTCGCTGTGTCTAGCTATTAGATGTTATTGATTGCTTATTGCTCAAAACAGTTTGAATTTGGTGCGAATAACAGCACATTAATGACTCTTAAGAAGCATCGCTGGGTTGTTATTAGCAGCCACATCCAGCACATCCACATCCACAGTATGTCTGAGGCTCCTCTTAGCAAATAATGCAATATACGCTAAGCTGCAATTAGAGCAGATTAGAATTTGCAAGAAAATGCTTTCTACTTGGAACACTCACGAGAGAAAATCAACAGCCATCACTGTTTTTCTTTATGAAGGTCCTAGATTTTGCTTATGTATACCAACAAGTTAATAATAATAACTGAATTAAAAAACAAACTGACTTATGAGGCCCAAGGTGAAGAGGATTTAAAAAGACTAAGCCCCCTCCCCTCGGAGGAGCTGGCATAAGAACTTTATCCAAGTGCAGCCGTTTCAATTTGACCTATCCTGATTCATCGTGCTTAGTTTGGTATTCCTTTCTGGACTCAGGCAAGCAGATGCTTGATTCTCTGGGCCCCATTTAGTACTAGCATCTCCTCCCAGGGCTGCTATGAAGTTTAAATGACTTGATGCAAGTCAAACTAAGCCTGGTCCTCAAATGGTAACTGTTATCATCAACAATATTGTCCATAGCTGATTCAATGTGATCAAAATGTCTGATGCTGTTGTCGGTGTGCCAAGTGTAGCTCAGGCATAGTTTGCTGCCTGAGAGGCTCACAGTTATTTTCCCTTCCCACATTGATTAAAGAAAGACATTAAAGACAAGGTAAAATTACCCTTTGGCAGGTAACCTCTTGCCCGCCTTTAAAGCCTATTTGAGGACTCAAAGGCATTTTCCATCCCTAGTTGATCCAACGTGCCACCAGCTTCGTAAGTGCTAATTAACTATTTCAGAAGGCAATGCCCTCCTTATGAAGGGATTCAGATTCCAACCAAAATTTTCACTGGAATGCAAAACCAAAGCCTACGTTGCAATATGTTCAAATAAATTACACAGATCTTTATTATCTGCCAGATGTAGCTGCAGCTAGGATTCTAGCAGTTTTTCTTATGGGACTCTAATAACTCCATGTAGTCACTGAGGGTCCAAAGGTAGTGGTTGTCATCTTCAAGAGACTCAGGCCTTAGTAGAAGAGTCTTCCAATACACAAATGATCAGGAAGTAGAACAGAATGGATAGCACAGAGGAGGCTGCTGGTTTGAGGATAGAGGAGAAGGAGCTCTGTATCCACTGGCTCTTAGGAGTTGATTAGATGACTCCACAGCACTCATGCACTGCTTCCCAAAGAAGGCTAGTGAGAATTGCACCTCAGCCTTGATAATATCTTGATAATAACATGCATTATTTACTGAAAACATTCTAACAGGAATTTATAATAACAATTGTTATATCATTTACCTTTATGAAGGCAAAGTGCTGGGGCTGGAGCGATGCCTCAGTGGTTACAGCACTTGCGTGGCATGAGCAAGTACGTGGGTTCAAACCCCAGCACCACATACACAACCAAGTGTCCAAGCAACGAAAGACACATGAAAAACTAAATAAAATTAATTGTCTTTCTCTCTCTCTCTCTCTCTTTCTCACTGTCCCTCTCTCTTTAAAAATTTTTAAAAATGAATAAATACAAAGTTCCACAGCCTGTGATTCATATTATGTATTCTTTATCTTCCAATCTTCACAATAATCTTTTTTGATCTCAGCATTTTAGAAAAGGAAATGAAAACTTGAAGGACTTAATGTTCCCATGTCATATAGCTATAAGAGGCACTTATTATTCTGATGCAAAAACAGGAAGTTCTGATTGCAAAGTCTAACCTGAGCTATTTAAAATCTCATCAACTTATTAAATAAGTATTTTCCCATGCTCCCTTGTAACCCCTTTCCATAGCCTTACATAGTTTTCCTAGTGTATTTAAAATGTAAGTGTAATATTGGATGCTTTTAGGAAATTTTATATTTTTACCTTTTTCAAAAGAAGAAAGACCCATGTCATTTCCAATATACTTGCTGAATCGTCTGTGACTGGATTATTTGTTCACATTTAGAGATCTAAAGCAATTCTGTCAGCCTGGAGTCTACCTGACCCCAGCCTCCATGTGCCTTAAGGGACCTCCAAAAGAATATCAGTGGAAGCATCATCTTCACCTTGGAAGTACTATTTCTTCTGTGCTATGCTTTAGTCAGAGCTGGCCAAAAGACGAGGCTCACTCTTTGCTGCAACCTAAAATGGACATCAATAAATCAGAGAGCGCTAACAGATTCAGGGGGTAATCTCACTCCTTCTCAGGTGCTCAGCCTGGGGGAAAAACTTGGAAAAGAACTTCATAACTGGTTTTCAAATACAGAGAGCCCCCATATCTGGGGTTTCACATCAGCAGATTCAACCAACCTCACATCAAAAATACAGGAGAAAAAAATGCATTTGTACTAAACACAAATAGGCTTTATTTTGTCATTGTTCCCAAAACAATATACGACAATCATTTATATAGCATTTTACTTTGGATTAGATAGTCTAAGTAATCTGGAGATGACTTCAAGTGTGAGTGAGTTTTGTGCAAACATTCATTCCACTGTTTTATGTATGGGACCTGAGCATCTCCAGATTTTGGTATCCTCAAGGGGTCTTGGCACCATCTCCCAAGGGTACCAAGCGACAACTGTGTCTGAAGGATTGGGGATACCCAACAAAGAATGGACTAATCTAGGGAAGTTTCAGACTGCAGACAAGTGAGCTGGGACCGAAAACAGACAGCAAAGAGTGAAAACCAACCACTGAGGTTTTTCTAAAACAAAATTTAAAATTATTATATTTTACTGTTATGAGTTATATAGTTGTAAGTGGGCTGGAAGATGCTATCATGCGTATATGTTGTAAATTATATTACTTTTTTATAGATCATATTTGGGGGATTAAAACTTGAATGTCTGATAATCTGCTTATCTTTACCACATAAGCCACTGATGAAAAAAATGGCTAGCCTTTCTTCAAGTGTTTTTAATTGACAAAAAAGTACATATGAGTATGAAGTACAACATGTTGTGAAAGACACATATTGCAAAATGGCCACCATTTACATATCATATGTTTGTGATGAGAACACTTAAAATTTTCAAGAGGACAATTCACTGTTATATAGTCACCAAGTTCTACAGTAGATCTCATGAACGTTTTTTTTCCCCAGTCTAACTGGAAATTTTTACTCTTTGACCAACATCTCCCCAGGCTCCACCCCTCTCCCAGCTCTGGTAACCACCATTTCTATTCTCTATTGCTGGGAGTTCCACTTTTTGATTCCATGTATGAGTAAGATCTCAGGATGTTTATCTTTTGCTTGGCTGTTTTCACTTGGTATAACGATCTCCTGCTTTTGCGAATGACAAAATTTCCTTCTTTTTAAAGGCTGAATGATATCCCATGCATGTATGCACATATTAGATAAAGAGTTGCTTCCCCATATACACCCCACCACCACCACCACCACCACCACTACAGTGACTCTTTCGCTGACTCCTGTCTGCAGCTGAGGTGTGCTAGTGGAGAATAGTCCAAGTAGCAGTGAAATAGAAACAAAGACATACCGTGGGCTCACATTCACTGCCCCCATTAAACTGTAAGCACCTTAAAGACAGGGATCCCAGTGTCAAAGAGGACACCACACACACTTAATCACTGGTAGCAGCAGACATACTGATGGACAAGTCAGGAACCCCCAGGGTGTTTTCACGTTACCACTGACTTTGTCAAGTACTCCAACTGCTCAAGATGTTATACTGGCTTTTACTAGCTCCTGTGATTCCCAGCCACAGAAATGGTCCTATAATAATATATAAACTTCATACACACACACACACACACGCACAATTATATGTGAGAACTTAATTCTTCTCATCCATCCAACCAAAATGTGCCACCAGGAGTGATAATTTCCAAAAATAAATAAATAAATCTGAACTGCTTAATTTTCATGCAAAGTTCACACTTTTTCAAAATGAAAATATAGCTTAGACTAAAATCAATTCAGGCTATTTTTTCTAAGTATGCCTATCATTATTCAACTCCTTATAGACATTGTTGAATTCCTCAATGCTAAATATTAATTCTGTTAAAATATATCCATAATTCTGCTAAAGAGAGGTCTTATACGTTCAAACTAATGTACAGCAAATTATCATATGCAGTAATGTATTTCTATTTCCTAGAATAAGAACACTACTTTCAACTGCTGAAATCCAAATTATTAATATAAACTTATGCTTCAAATTCCTCATGCCTTGTATGAATTTTTACATGAACAGGGAGAACCCTCTCTAGGATGCTGGGAGACGTACGGAGGCGGGCAGGGAGTGGGGTAGGGAATAGGAAGGCTATCAAGGAGACCAGAGGGAGGGAGTATGAGGGAATCAACTCAGAGGGAAAGCTTCGACTTCCATGAGAAGTCCATTTAACACGGGGTTTTAATAAGGGAAATATGGTACCATAGGGAACCATGGAATGACATCAGCCTTGGCTTGCTCTGTCAATATACATTTGTAATTGATTATTTGATAATGATTCCCTCCTAATTGTAAGCCCATATTTAACGAATAAAAAAATTCCTCATGCTTAATATTCCCCAATGTTCATTTCTTAGATATGGAAGTGAAGCAAATCAACAAACGTGCCTCTGGCCAGGCTTTTGAGCTGATCTTAAAGCCACCATCTCCCATCTCAGAAGCCCCGCGAACTTTAGCTTCTCCAAAGAAGAAAGATCTGTCCCTGGAGGAGATCCAGAAAAAACTGGAGGCTGCAGAGGAAAGAAGAAAGGTAACTTTTCCATAGTTTTTTTTTTTTTAAAGAGAAAGGGACAGTGAGAGAGACAGAAAGAAAGAAACAATTTTTTATTTAATTTTTCATGTGCCTCTTGTTGCTCAGTGACTTTGTTGTGTACGTGGTGCTGGGGTTTGAACTCGTGTACTTGCACATGCCAGGCAAGCGTCATAACTGCCGAGCCACCTCAACAGCCCTTTCCACAGGTCTTTAAGTTCCTCTCTCTCACCACTTCTCCTCCCCCATGGATCTCCCTCCGAGCCCCTGTGCACACACACACACTTCAAGCAAAGTTTTCAGGGGATGATGGCACCTGAACCTGCACCATCCCAACATGTGTGGATCTTCAGTAAACATAGAACTGGGCTTGCTGGGGTAAAAACTTCCTCAATTATAGTTAAATAAATGCTGACTTGAAACTAGCCAAAAATGCAGCTCTCACAGACTAAAAGTCCTTCAATGTCCTACGTCCTCTTTCCTCAGATCTCTTAACCATAAAAACCTTCCTCCCCTAGTCATCAGCATGGGTCCTATAGAGAAAGCACACCCTGAGGTGACTCCAGGGCTTTAGGTAGAGGCAGAACATGGTGAGAGTAGTCAGTGCAAAGGCCCTGGGGTGCAAGTGTGCTGGGTTTGTTTAAGAAACAACACAAACGCCAGAGAGTTTGAAGCAGAGAGGGCAAATAGAGACTTAGCAGGAACTGAGGTCAGCAGTAGTATTTTAAGGACTTTGACTTCAAGTGAAATAGAAGTCACGGGAGAAAAGAATACCATGTCGCTACTTGATGTGAATCACACAGCATTATTTCAAAGAAATATCCGTTCTTTTAAAAGGGTCGACTAGAGAAATAAACAGAGTTAGATAAATAGAGAAAGCAGGAAATTGTTGTAGACTAGGAGAATTGTTCCAGAACTGAGGGCAGGTGTGAGAATGCAGAAAGTGTATTTGCAGGGTACTGGGTGACCCAGTTTGGCCGTTGATTTGGGTAGGGAGTAGAGAACTGGGAGTGAGACTGGGGAGTGCCTCGAATACCAGATTAGGGTGCAAGCTCCATTACACAGGACATGGGGAGCCAGCAGAGGCTTTTCACAACTCCACCCACACCCACCCCAAACCAGTGGTCAGCACCAGCTTCGCTGCCCTGCACTCCTTCCCTTCCCATGAGTTAGAGGTTTTTAAAGAGCCTACTGAGAAACCATACTACACTTAAGGAAGTATTAGTAAGGGGCTGGAGAGGTGGCTCAGCAGTAGAGTGCCGGCCTGGCATGGTTCAATTCCCAGCACCGCACACACAACTAAATTGAAGAAAAACAAAAGCAAGATGAAAAAAATTTAAAAATTGACTCTTTCTCTCTCCCTCCCATAAAAAGAGAAGTATCAGTAAATTTTGTTGCTGTGGTTATAATCAAACATACCTGTACCTGCCAACTAATATTTCTGATTATCCTAAGATAGCAAGCATTTGTGCACTAAATTGATATAACTCTAACTGAAAGTAAATACAATATAGACAGACTTGGATTTGGATGTGAAATCCAATTTCTGTTAGAACTTTTTGAACACAAAACAACTTGTGAGCTCTACACACCCCACACACACAACTGTCAACACCATTGATAGCTTTTTTTTTTTAAGAGAGAGGGAGAGTGAGATAAAGATAGAAAGAGAGTCAATGCGTTTTTGTTTGTTTGTTTGTTTGTGGGGTTTTTTAGTTTTTCATGTGGCATTCTTTGCTCTGAGACTTCATTGTATACATGGTGCTGGGTTTGAAACCGCGTCCTTGAGCATGCCAGGCAAGCGCTGTAAGCACTGAGCCACGGCTCCAGCCCCACCATTGATATCTTTAAGGCCTGTTCCTGGGAGTTGAGGGACCCTGCCTGGGAACTGGGGACCTAGGCTGTGTGGCAGGGGCTTCCTGGATTCACAGCCGGAAGGCTGCCACAGAGGCAGCTCCTCGTGGGATCAGATCTACTTTGTGTTAAATATTTTGGCAGCTTCCCCAACTCCTCACTCCATCTGTGGACACTATTACAGCTCTGACCATCTGGTTACTAGGTTGGACAATACTCCCTCTGGTTCCTTTGAACTAGAATTAACATTCCATCAATTGGCTAGTAAAAGCTTATTATAAAAAGAATACATCTTTTTCCTGCTTTTTTCCCCTTTTGTAATTATCTCTGGGAGTCAGTGTTTACCTCCATTGAGACTGTATTAATCTCATGCAATCAGCTTAAAGCTCACTTCTTGAAACTAAAGTCTCCATACTGCAGCTGATACACATGAGAGAAATTAGGTTTAATATCCCACCCATCATTTATTCATTCATTCAACAAACATTTATCTAGCAAGAGGTAGCAGAGCCAGGCTACCAACTGACCCAGGATAATTTTACCCTCTACTTCAGTATCATTATTAATGATCCCTCTTTCATACTTTCTTAGGTGTTCTAGTTTGGGCAATCAATGGTATAGTCAAGTGTGGGAAAGTGCAGTGTTTAAAAGCATCTTTAAAACCAGGGTAGCTGCCAGGCATGGTGGCTCACACCTGTAATCCAGCAACTCAGGAGACTGAGGCAGGAGGATCACAAGTTCAAAGCCAACCTCAACAACTTAGCAAGCCCCAAGCAACTTAGTGAAACTCTGTCTCAAAATTCTCTTTTAAAAAAAATTTTTTTAAAGGGATACAACTCTGCGGTAAAGCCCCTATGGGTTCAATCCCCAGTACCAAAATATTAAATAACTATAACCATGGTAGCTAAGAGAATATGATTAATAGAATGTCCATTGTTATATTCTATTCTACCACTTATTAGCTGTGTGCCCTTGGGCAAGTCATCTAATCTCTCTGTCTTCTTTTATCCATGTATGAAATGAGTCTTGTAAATTGTCCTAAATCATTAAATGATCGTGAGAATCAGGTCACTGTATATGAAGACATGTAACAAGCACTATTTAAGGGTTAGCTGTTATTGTGTAAAAACACATCCCGTTTCTGACCTTACATAGATTACAGTCTAGCAAACATTATTTTATAAAGGAAAGTGGTTTTAAATAACACAGATAGTGAAATGTTACAATATGATATATTTCATAGATATTAATATAATAAAGTATTGCTTTTCAAATTCTATAGAAGTATAGGCAGCTTGATAGATAATAGTCCAACTAAGAGTGACTTGACAAAGCTAATATGAAAAAATGATGAAAACTTAAGGATCTTAATGACATTGATAAAATTGCACACTGAAAAGATTAAATTAAAAAGCATCCTCTCAAACCAGGGCAGTGAAATTTTAACTGGTAGTACTGACATGATGAACCCCAAAACCACTGGCACCCTAAAAAGAGGATGTGTTGCTCATTCTTAATGAGACAGCATAAAAGTGAATCATTCACCAAACCTGGTAGGCTTGTCTTTTCCGTCTGTGGGCATCTTTCTTGGCAAATGGCAACTCAGATGGAATTCAGGGCAAGACAGGGTGGGTTTACAGTACTAGATTATGAAACAGAGTGCTGGGTTATTCACAGTTTTGCATTCAGGAAGCCAGTGTGACACACAAGACACAGAATCCTCCTGGTGCTGTCCTTTCATTGAAGAGTACCCCAAGTTTCTTTACCTAGAAGTAAAAACTATCACAGGCTTTCGAATGGGAAGGCCTCATTCCAAAGGTCTTTGGGTTTTAATCTTTTAAAATTTCTTCTTCTACTCCTAGATCTTCAACACACAATGAGTGCTGCACCTTGTTGTTTAACGTAATTATGCTCAATTGTCATTTAAACAAGACAATATTTGTAACTTTAGCTGGGTTAATTGTTTTTTCATTGTTAGCTATAAATCCAACAATCACAGACACATCATTAACCTCCTAGTACTAAAGTGCCTCAATGCTGAAAGGTTAGATGATGTGTCTATAATTATTGGCTGATCAATGGGACTAGATAGCAAATAAAGAGTCCCCCAAATGATGAAAAGTTGCAAGGAAATCAAGGACAGAAATGTGTTTACTTCAGAAATAAGTGGAAAACTAATGCTTGCTGAAATGTAGCCTTAAACCTCTTATGTGTACCTAAAGTAAAATGAATTTTATATACCAGTTAACTCAAATTTATCTTCCATTTCATTTGTTCAGTAATTACACTCTTGTACTGGGTAATATAAGAAATGGTAATTAACCTCTTTGAAAAACATCAGAGTGTTCCTGAATGTACACTAACTCTTCCGAGCTATCTCATTACTTTCCCTTCATGTACCTCCGGTGTCATTATTCCCGTGATCTGAGTTCCATATGAGGAGGTTTATGCCTAGAAAAGGTATTCACCAATAATGTGCACTGCTTTCTACAATGGTACCATGGAGAAGGTTCCCTAGTCTCCCAAGATGCCACCTCAGACATCTCAGCTCTACATTTTACCTTGACATTTGCTTTATGTCATCTGATCATTTTCTTGCCTTAATTTTCCATTTCAGTATTTCAACAACCTTTTTACGTTAGGTGCACACTCTTCAGAAATGTTCCTCCAAGGCCAGATACCTTTTCCACGAGCAATTTATTTTTAACCACTTATAGCAAATCCCTTCTCTCTAGCCTCTCAGTCCACACAATCAAGATTCCTTTCAGATGATCTTCCCATCCAAAGTATAAAGTAAGGACATGTATCTGAGCATGTAATGAGAACTCAACTCCGCAGAAAATGAAGGGAAATGTGCCACATTAACAGCCAGGTTTTCATGTTGTAGCCTCACACTCATGTCATGTTTTAATGCAGTTTTCTCAACTAACTTCTTATTTGCTCCTTGATGAAACTGGAATCAGAACCAATTTTCTTCCCTGAGGTTTTAATTGGAACATTAAACTTTATTCATCTGAGAATCCATTCTCCCCCCAGGAATAAAATGACAGAAGTTATAGGCAGCAATAGCTGGAAACTAGGCTGTGAAAAAGAGCCACAGTTGTGACTGTCTGCACCAATGGAGTCACAGAGATCTTAGGAACTGAAGTGAAGGCCCCCACGGCTCCTGTCTCCACAGAAGAATTTGCTTAAAAATTGGGAACTTATGTGTAAGAATCCAGAAGATTTTGCCCAGGGATAAATGCTTTTCACCATTTTTGACTCCTCATCCTGTATTCTTTACCATGGACTTGAACTTTAAATATTTGAAACATGGATAATTATTAGATCCTATAAACGCATTAGTCAAAACAATGATGGATATTGCACTCCCTTCCAGTATGTAAGAAAAGGCACCCCAGAAGTTTGCAGCCTGGAAGGACAGCCTAGCCCAGTGTCCGGGCCCTTGTCAATTAGCCTCAGCCTCATGTGATGAAATGACTCATGTATTGCCTTCTGTTTCACCCTATTAATTATGCTTAGAAAAATGCACTTGACACTTGTGCAGTATTATCTCATTTAGCCCCAATGGCTGCAAAAGAACTCACCCCATTAACAGACATTTCAAAGTGGGCCAAATGCTGCTTTACTCTAAATGCAACAGACACCACTCATAATGGAGACTCTCCATTACAGTGGAAACTGGGAGCATTTGTTCATGCAGACTAAATACGTCCCACCAAGGCAAGAGACTTAAAAAGATATGTGTTGCTATATTTTAATCTCAAAGCCTTCTCAGTCCTCCTCCCCTGCTGCCCGCTCCTGACTTCAGCTCTTTCACCAAGAAATTAAACATGTCAACGCATACATTGAGTTGAAACAACTGAGCAGAGTGCCAAAGTTAATTGGGCATCTGAAAATGAGATGTTCAGCATTGCAGTGGCCTCCTGTTAACTGTCCACAGTGACTTTCTCTGTGTGTTGACCCAGCATGAAGGCAGCAGGCACACGCCCCTTGCCAGGAACTCCATCTCCACAGCACCTAGGTTGGCCCCACGCTCAATAAATCAGAACACAAGCACAGGTTCTCTGAACACCAAGCTGGAACTCAGTTTCAGTGTGCCACAGGAGCTCCTGTGGAAAGGCTGCTTGAAACAAATGGCCATGAAAGTCCAGCAGGATCCACAGGGCAGAGGTGGAAACCCTGATGGACGGAGGACAGGGAAGGAACTATTAACACACTGAGCAGAGTCTCACCATCTACCTGACTTAGCAACTGGCTGATGGGCCTGTGCTGCTCAGAACATTCCCAACTGTTCGGGTGGGGAACAATTTAAGAGCACCACACTGGAGGGTGTTTGGAAGTTGCACTTTATTTTGTTTCCCAAAGCACCTCCATGGGTCTGGGCATTGTAAGAGAAATCTAAAGCTCTAATCCAATCCCTAATTCTTGGACATATCTCACCCTTTTTTGGTGTAACCCAACCTTCTTATCCAGTCTGGAGGTTACCTAGATAGAACTTTCTGAAATGAAGGATCCAGGTTGTTTCCTGTCATCTCTTTGTGGTGCTCACTTCACCGTGAGATTTCCTATCAATACAGTCCCATTCCATGGACCATGAGTAGGTGGAGATGAGGGTGTTCTAAGGAAAGATTTAGACTGTCCTTAATCATAAGGACCCCTGAATTCACTAAACATCCCAAATCTAAGGTGTTTGAACAACTATTCTGCTCACATGAGATGACCAAAAGTCTACAACTACATAGAGCTGTACCCGCAGGTTCAGTGCCCTCATCTCTGGATCACATGTGACTTGAGTTTTATTTTCATTAGTAATTAATGACTACCATTTGTGCAGTAAAATTTAATGGTAGGCATCTGCTCTTGAACCAGTCGTCCATGCAGAATACAATTGACTCTTGTCAGGGCAACATTGGAAACACTGATCTATCTATGTATATCTCTCTCTCTCTCTCTCTCTCTGTCCTCCTCCTCCTCTCTCCCCCTCTCTCTCTTTCTCCCCACCACCCGCAAAATGCAATAAGTAGTTCTGGGATAAGTTAAAAAGCAAAATCTATGTGGGCTGTTTTTTGACAATAGCTCCCTCTAGAGGCAAGAAGATGAAACACCTAGAAAATGTGTAATTTCACACCCACTTTACCCACCCCTCACCCCCCAGCCAGAAAGCCTCCATTTAGTTTTGAGCACAGTTAGTGTTATCATTTTCTCATTATTTTTCATATTAGCTTTCCTGAAATCAAAATCAAAGAAAGAATATGAAGATTCTCATAAATGTCCTGTAAAACCTTTACAGAGTTAAAGCAAGAAGCAGGGCTGGTTGCCAGAATCTTCTGTCTAATCTCCAGTGAGCCACAGATCTATTCCAGATAAACTTTTGAATAAACACAGGAGCCAGGACTTGTAAGGCTGTCTGATTTTATCACTGCTGTAGCAATTTGTCTGAAGAGAAGTTCCTTTCCTTTCCAGGCCCACATTGCTTGTGCACCAAGATATCTTCTCACAATCACTACCATCAACTAAGTGTTTTCCTAGTAATGCTTTCAATTGTAATCAGTATTCACTAGGCGACTTAGGAATTTTATTGGTCTGCAAAGGTTTAGATATTCACATTATCATCACTTCAGTGAAGGCTCCCCTCGGAGCCTCAGTCAATCCTAAGGGACTGCCCAGGAATAATGTGTAATAACTTAGTCTTAACTTTAGTTAGCTCAGTGTTGGGTAAGACTTCTCTCCGTTACATAGTGTGGAGGAGTAAACCACACATCTAGGGTCAGCAACAGAACTAAGTCTTAGCACAGGCCTGACTCCAAATCCCATTCCAGTGTTTTTTCAAAAAGTAGACTGTGGCCTGTCTGCATTAGATTCACTGGAATTGCTTATCAAAAATGTAGATTCCTAAAAAACAAAAACAAAAAAATGTAGATTCCTGAGCCTCACCAAAGAACCTTGAAATCAGAATCTCTCAAGGTAGATTCAGGCACCTGCATTTTTATCAGGCACCCTAGCAATAACACGCTGCACAGATCCATACAGCCCCCTGAAGCTGGAGGAGAATTACAGTGCACAAAGCAGGATGGCAGAGGCACATGTGGCTCTGGCATTTCTGCTCAAATCACTGAGCAGTGACAGGGTTTTAATGAACATTAAGAATGCTCAAGAAAAGATTATAACAAGGCTTTCTGCAGTCTGTGGCCAAGCGGACATTACGTTTGTACTGTTTTCAGGTCTTCAAAGAGAATTCGACTCATGATAAAAAGCGGGGAGGGGGGCAGAATGTCATAAAAAGAGAAAGTAATTTGTTGATTTCATTGATGAAAAGTGAAAATCTTACCATAAACCCCAGTTTATTGTTAATGGGGGGTGGGGGACAGGGTAGGACAAAGGCAAAAGGAAAAGGAACTGGCCAGTCCTCACCGATTTTTGTCAGACGTCTAGGGAAAGTTGCCATCCAGTGATTAATTATAGCACTTCCTTAAATGATTAGCAGCAACTTATTTTTTTAAAAAACACTCCTCCATGAGGATTAAATACTGTTTCTTCTAAGACAATCTGCCCAAAATGCCACAGTGGATAAATAAACAAAGCACAAACTAGCCACATCCTATGGAAAATGCTAGAAGTCCTATTCATTTGAAAAGAATGCTACCTGGAATCCATGGACCCTTGTTCTGCCAGGTTGGTGTTCCGGTAATTATACGATGGGTGTGTTTTTCTTCCACAGTCTCAGGAGGCCCAGGTGCTGAAACAATTGGCAGAGAAGAGGGAGCATGAGCGGGAAGTCCTTCAGAAGGCTTTGGAGGAGAACAACAACTTCAGCAAGATGGCGGAGGAAAAGCTGATCCTGAAAATGGAGCAAATTAAGGAAAACCGTGAGGCTAATCTAGCTGCTATTATTGAACGCCTGCAGGAAAAGGTAATCACAGCCAACACCCGGGCAGATGGGTACTTTTGTGTGCAAAACAATTGAGAAAGCCCTATAAGCAGAAGCACAAGGAACTCGGTCAAACTTGGCTGCACATGCTGGGACAACTGACCCCGTGGGGAGAGTCTCAGTGCAGCGTTGGCTCAGCTGAGGATACAGCATGGTAGAGAAAGGGGGGAACCCCACGCTAGCACTGAAATGTTCGTCAAATTTTCTAGGGGTGAATGGGTTCAGGGAGGCTAATTCATGCTTTTCAAGTGCATAAGACATCTGTACAAACCTTCAGAAACAAACTATTGGAAAAATATTAAATTGGAAACATTACATATTTAATATAGTAGTGTTATACTTATAGATAATACTGATGTGTATTTTATTTAATTAGTATATGTAATATCAATATTAAATTAGAAAATACATATTTGTCACAAAAGGCAGGATATTTTTGAACACTGGTAAGTCCATTCTTTCCATTTCCCATTTTAGGAAATCTACATGGAAAACTGGGGTGTAATGAATAACACTGCACAGAACCACAGCAAAGGGGAAGTAATAGTGGGTGTTCCATGCGTTAAGTTCTGACATCCTCACCCGGTGTGCTCGTTCCCATCAATTGGGAGCTCCTCTGAGAAATGTTTTCCTTTCTATTTCACAGGCTCTATGCTATCAATCCCCCACCTAACTCCCCAAGAAAATGGTGCTTTGAAAATGTTGAGTGTAGCTATGGGTAATTTAGCTTTGTCCAGGGCCAGGCACTGGGTTAAGCTTGAAAAATAGGAATTCTGAGAAAGATGCCTCAGTCTCTCTCTGAGCAGTCGCCCTCCTGGCCAGTACTGAAAGATTCCAAGGAAACAGGACTATCCTGTCATCACAGCCCTGGGGGTTTAGACGGATGCACTTCTGTGTTTTGAGTATTTCTTAGGAAGCTTGGGTCTTCCGTCAGAGTTGGCTCATCTCATTGAAGGTCTCGGCAGCCTTATTCTGAGATTCTGGTGATTCTTTTCACTCCCCTTCTCTGATTACAAATTCAGGCTAAGAGCAAAAGACAGTAGGCATAAAACCCTTTTGAAACTGTAATTTCAGAAAGGCTTCCATGGGCAATCTTTGCATTGAGGAATTTTTGTAAGTTTTGCTGGGGAAGGATTCGTAGGCTGTGACCCAGTGGCAAGACATTGAGGTTCCTGGAGACATGTGCAGGAACCAGAAGAGCCACTGGATGTTTCAGCCAAAACCTGAAAGTTGAGATGAAATTTTTATGTATATGCCAGTGTTTCCAAACTCTCAGAACTACATCATCATGTGCCATCCAAATGAGTCAAGTCGGGATTGGGAAGAACAACAATTTGGCAGGTTCCATCTGGTAGTACGAAAATAAATGTTTTTGAGGTACAGAACAAAATTCTACTTGCTAAAACATATTCCCCTGACCTTGAACCAGTTAGTCTTCCTCCAGTTGTCCTCAATTCAACTTTCCTAAGGCTCGGAGGAAATTCTTGCTTAGCCAACGCTGGTACCATGAACAGCAGAGAGTCACCATGTGCTCTATGTGCTATAACTGTGACTCGCTTCATTTCACATCCTAGACCCTAATAAAAATCAAGTGCAGTTGCTTGGTATGGAGCATGCTGACTTTATTCCAGCATTCTCAGTTACACATTCTCCAGTATCCAGTGCAAAATTGGCATCATGGACAGTCCAGGAGCATCACTGTTTTTTAAATGACACATATGCAAACCTAAGGTATACCCTTTCTAATGTAGACTATAAAATTGTTCATAAAGTTTGCATCTTTAGCTAGTATTTCCAGTAGTGATAGATTTTAATAGGCAATTTTTCCTCCATGCCTTTTAAATCTTCACCAGCCCCTGACTAACTCTTTTCTGTACTCTTCCCCTGCCCCCACTCAAACATAGCCCACCTTCCCCCTTATACACAAATATGCTTATATACATGCAACCTTCCCAGCAAATAACCAACCCATGGGGGGTTTTAGATTCCTGGCATTAAGCTGCAGAATTTATATATATTTATATATACATATATATTACACACACACACACACACATACACACACACACACTTCTTTTTAACTCTCCACAAGGTTCCAGTATACTGCCAGGTTTGAGATCTTGTGGTCTGTAGCCTCTTCTGATTTTAAATCTCAGCTGACAGTATTCTATCCCAGGTCAAATAATGCAGCCCAGATCATTTCTAGGACCTCATTTTTCCTGGAATTCCATAGCTAAACTTTTTAAATCTAGTAGGATCTTTGGCCACTGTCAGCCAACATCTTTTACCTTTTCAATAAAGTAGAGACATTCCTTAGGAAGTCCCAAATTAACTTCCTCTTGATATATTTTAAATAGATTTCAGATTTGGTACAAAATTATTTTTACATATTGTGTCTATGTTCATACAGACTAAAACTACTTTTCTTTTTCCTGTAAAAGCCCAAGTATATTTTTTGTTATAATCACCATCAAGCCTTTTGTTCAAATGAAATCACTCTTGTGAAATTGGAAATTAAAAAGATCAATGGTAATGCTGAAAATGTGTTAAACTGACCATATATTATAAGCTCTTCTGCAGTCTGCCACACTAAATGAAACTACACCAGTTAATGAGTTAATTATCCAGTGAGTAATTATGAAGTCACTACTATATGCTCAGGAACCTGAAATGGAGTGTAATATCAAAAGATATTTACCAACCATATCCTTTCCAATGCAGAAAACATAAAATACGGCACTAAATAACATCGCGCCCACAATTAAAGAACGAGACAACATGTAAAAATGGTCTGATACAGTCAGTAAAAGCAATTCCACATCAAGACTGCCACACTAGGGAAAACACCAGTTCTACCAGCATGAGTCACTAAAGAGACACATTCTTCTTCCCCTAAAATGGCCCTTCCTCCCTTAATGCACTCCACGGCAGCATGCAAAAAATCTTCCCTTCCCACTTGCCTGCCCAGCTCAGAATATCATAATAAATGCCAACAGAGCTTTCAGGATGTTCCAAAGCAAGAGATATAAATCACCCAGATGAGCTTGGAACTAGTTCACTCTATCCAACCACAAAGACCCCTATCTAACCACAAAGGATGGTACTTGGTAAATAAAAGACATGGTCTCAGTGTAACTGATAATTTCACTTCTAATAATCTAGCAAATGTCAGGCAAAAACATTATAGGTATTCTTCTAGTTTTTAAAAAGCATCATATAGGAACTGGAGTGGTGGCTCAGTGGTTCAAGTGCTTGCCTAGTATGCACAAGGACCCAGGTTCAAACCCCAGCACCACATATACAACTAAGTGTTAGAGAAACAAAAGCCAGATGAAAAAATAAAAATAAAAATTGATTCTCTCTTTCTCTCTCACTCTCTCCCTCTCTCTCTTTAAAAAAAAAACAAAGTATCACATAATATGATATAGTTTAAAATGATAAAAATATTTTTGTCTTCAGGGAATGAGATTCTGTGGTTCTTTTCCTATGAACGATATGAACTCTTTAGGTGATAACAGAACTCATTAGGGATAGACTTCACCATTCTCAATTTGCATTCATTGTAAGGGTGTCTTCTTCTCATGAACTGCTATTTGTTTTCTTGTCATTCTGATTCACAAGTGCATGTGTAAATGGTGCTGTAGTCATTTACTATTGAACATATATGATGAATGAATAATGAAAGGGGAAAGGAGATTAAAACTAGCCTTTATTGATAGCTCACCATAGACAGGGCATTGCATTTACTATCACGATTAATCCAATCAGCACTAAAAGGAAATACTGTTAGCGTTTCACATCTAAGGAACCTGATTCTTAGAAAGATTAAGCCATTTGGTGGAGGTCCCAAAGCCAAGTAGACTGCAGAGTCTAGACTTGCATGCATGTCTTTGACTGCAATCTTTTATACTAAGATAAAACTACTACTATTTATTAGTCATCAACCACTGCATTGTAAGCAGTGTCGGCAGAAGGATTGGAAGTTGTACTCCGTGGCTACCCATGACCCCATGGCCACTGTCAACTTGATGTTTGAAAATGGGAGTTTTCTGGGCTCTCATTACTCGCCCATCACCCCTCTTTCACATTACAGGTGCGTAGTCATTAGTAAAAAAGAAAGATTTCTGATGACATTGACTTCATTTTGTAGAGTCAAGGAACAAAATTTCATAGATATAATTAAAACCCTAGGTCATCTAATTCAAGCCCCTTGTTTATCTTTGATACCTAGTGAAATTAAAGGGACATTAAAGGATAAATTTTAAAAATAGATTTCATAGTTCTTCCCTTCCAGTACAGAAATCTAAACTACATTTTTAGAAGACTAGATTTTTTTCCTAAAACTACCTTTCAAACATTTTTTCATGAAAAGAATAGTTACATACAATGCAAAACTATATTTATGACACTTCCCTCTTACTGAAAGGAGGAAGAGGGCAAATTGCAGAAACCTTGTAAGTTTAGACATGTTTGGGTCTGTCTACCCAGAGTTTCTCACAGCCTGGCCAATGTTAGGAGCCCAATAATGAAATTAGTATTATCAAAGAACAGTATTCTGGATGAGCTTTTCAGAGTCTCGCAACTGCCGTAGGAAACTGTGGACTGCAGGCTTTCTGATGGTAGCGGTCTACTAATAAGAAAAGCAGACGATTCTGTCAGTGCGCGCCCCGTGCGTGTCTGCTTTTGTTCTCCCTCTTTTGACATCAAGTTGCATTGGCATTTCGTGAACACATATTTAAAAATTGGAATGTAAAGTTTTCAAAGAGATTGACTAAAATGCCTAAAAATCATATTGTTTTAGAAACTCAGAGGGAGGCATCTAAATTTCCTTTTACTCATGTTATCTAAAGCTCACAGATTATATTTGTTCTTCCCTATGGCAAAATCCATTTCTTTGCAACAAATTTTGAATGTAATAAAAAGTGCATTCTAAAAGAGGTTAGTAATACCAATTATAATGTTTCCTCTTATGGAGTTCATTTATTTGAATCTTTAAGCTTCCAGTTTTATGTTTTTCTAGCGTAGTGATGGTCTGGGCTTTTCCTCAATTTTCCTAAGAACTCAGCACTCAATAATTAGACTCTGTTTGCATTAGAAAAAGATTTTGCTGTGTCTTTTATTCTCATAAAGCAGAAATCAGCTGCATCCACGCTAATTTCCCCAGAGACGTTTCCAAACAGGGCTTAATTTCTGTATACATGCCTCTTTTCCCTCTTCATGATTTTGGAGCTCAATTAAGCCAATTAGATAAAACTGCTCTGAAACTCTTCCTCTAGAGTCAACCTTCTGATCTCCTCCAATTCTGAACGTTTGAAGGAAGTGTAGGGTGCACTATTCACTTTTCTTCCAGAACCTACCCTTGAAAAGATATGCTTTCCTGCATTCCTCTGCAACTGTCACCTCCCACTAACACTGAGATTGTACGGCAGGGGTTAGAGAGTGGACTATAGAACTGGGTTCTCTGGGTCTGAATCTTGCCTTACCGCTTGTTAGGTGAACTTGGGTACATTATGTAGCTTTTGGTGCCTCCGTTTTTTTCATCTGTAAAATGGGGATAAGATAATGATGAGGATTAAAGAAATTGATAAAGGTAAACTCTGTGTTGATGCAGGCCTTGTACATATTGAGTACCTAGTAAGTGCTCAGTATTATAAAGAAAGCTGTAAGCACAGAATCCCTGAAGTGAATAGAGAGTAATGATAAGATTTACTTTATAGCTGGTCAATGTCATTCCCTGAACTAAAGGAAACTACAGAATCTCTAGAAATTTCTAAAACTTTGGGGGAAGGGAGCAGTATAAACAATATTCTAAATAAGATAATAAATAATACTGCTAATAATTAACATTTTGTTAAAGAGAGAGGGACAGTGAGAGAGAGAATCAATTTAGTTTTCCATGTGGCTTTCATTGCTCCGACACTTTGTTGTGTATGTGGTACTGGGGTTCGAACCCATGTCCTCACACATAGCAGGCAAGGACCAGAACCACTGAGCCACCGCTCAAGCCCCAATGATTAAGATTTTTACAAGTTCAATTTAACACACATTTGGTACCTATGCAACAATATGCTTATAGTCATCCAATGTAGAACCGTCTATTAAAAGATACTGGATCCAACAATAAAAAATAAAATAAAGTACTTGCCTGAACCAATAAAATAAATGAATAAAAAAAAACTGGGTCCATCTTTCCTCCATCAGTCTTTTCAGGAGTTCAGTTCCCAGTCTCTGTTCCTCGTTTTAATAAATACCCCCCAGTCCTGTGCTGCAAAGCACTCCATTAGTCTCACAAGTGGAACAGAAATGAAAACACAAGACAGAACCTTGGTGAGCCCATTGTCAACTGTAACAGATGAGAAAAGGACAAGTTAGAGTGAAATGAATGCCACATAATGCAGGTGTTCACATAGACGGTGAGATTACTTTAACCTACGGTCTCATGAAAGTCTTGAAGAAACAGGGCTGAAAGAGGAAGTTTACAGTCCTGGCCAGTGGCACTGGAAGACTAAGAATATCAAGCATGAGAATCACATGAAACTACTAGTCCATTACAGAAACATCACGTAGGTGTAGGAGAAGAGTGGAAGCTAAGACTGGAAAAGTCATTAGACTCAAATTATAAAGGGAACAGCTCAAGAGTTGGGGACACAGTTAAAAATGTCTTCTTCCTGGATCTAATCCTTCCAGAGTATTCATCAGCAATGATAAAGACTTTAAAATATTAGAGAAAAGGAAAAACACCACTAAAAATTATAGGGAAGCCAGGCACGATGGCACACACCTATACTACCAGTGGCTCAGGAGGCTGAGGCAGGAGAATCACAAGTTCAAAGCTAGCCTCAGCAATTTAGAGAGGCCCCCCCCAGCAACTTAGCAAGACCCTGTCCATTGTCTCAAAATAAAAAATAAAAAGGCTGGGGATGTGGCCCCTGGGTTTAATCTCCCCATACCAAAAAAAATAAATTAAAAAAATATTTATTAAAATAACATAGGTGGAGGTGGGGACTAGACCCTGGACAATGAGAAAGTTGGTCTAGTAACATGAGTTAAATCCAGATAAGATGTAATGCTTTACAATCTAATACCTTTTTTTAGAGTTATAAAGGGAAAGGGAAGGGAGGGATAAGGGAGGGTAATTGGGGGGGG
>PVKS010014246.1:0-48750 GCA_004027875.1 Aplodontia rufa | reverse complement strand
CTATTCTTACCCCTTTGATTTCCTCCGCTTGCCTGTTTGCTCCAGTATGAGTTTCAAGGACTATACTGAATAAAAGTGGTTAGAGGAGGGCAGCCTTTTCTTGTTCCTAGGTTTAGTGGAAATGTTTTCAACTTTTTTCCATTTAGTATTATACTAGCTGAAGTTTTGGCATATGGGGCATTCACAAAATTAAGATAAGTTCCTTTGATCCCTATTTTCTCTAGAGATTTGAGCATAATTGGATGCTGGATTTTATCAAAGGTCTTTTCTCAGTCTACTGAGATGATCATACGGTTTTTGTCCATAATTCCGTTTAAGTGATGAATCACATTTATTGATTTGAGTATGTTGAACCAGCCTTGCGTACCTGGAATGAAGCTTACTGGATCATGATGAAATATCACCTTGATGTGTTGTCAAATGTAGTTTGCGAGAACATTGTTAAGAAATTTTGCTTCAATATTCATCAGGGATATTGGTCTGTATTTTTCTTTCTTTGATATGTCTTTGTTGGGTTTTTAAGTATCAGAGTTATGGTTGCTTCATGAAAAAGTGTTTGAGTGAGTTCCCTCTTTTTCTACTTGTTGGAATAGCTCAATGAGGAGAGGTGTTAGCTCTTCTTCAAAGATGTGCTAAAACTCAGCATGGAATCCAGCAGATCATGGATTTTTCTTCTTCGGTAAACTTTTAATTGCTGTATGGATTTCAGTGCCTGTTATTGGGCTGTTTAGGATTTCAATTTCATCGTGTGTCAGTTTGGGGATGTTGTATATATCTAGAAATTTATCCAGGTCATCCAGATTATCTGATTTAGAGGATTATAGCTTTTCAAAATGTGTTCTGATAACCTGTTTGAATTCAATGGGGTCAGTGGTGATCACCCCCTTTTCATTAGTGACTTTGCTGATTTGTTTTGATTCTCTCCTTCTTAGTTACATTAGCTAGGGGTCTGTCACTTTTATTTATTTTTTTGAACAACCAACTCTTTGTTTCATCAATTCTTTTATTGTTTTTTTTGTTCTCAATTTCATTGATTTCACCTTTGATTGTAATTATTTCCTGTCTTGTGCTGGATTTGGGATTAGATTGTTTTTCCTTTTGTAAAGATTTAAGTTGTAATGTAAGCTTATTTGCTTTGTATCTTTTCTAATTTTTAATGTAGATTCTCATTACTATGAATTTTCCTTTTAAGATTGCTTTCATGTTGTCCCAGAGGTTTTGAAATGTTGTGTCGTCATTCTCATTCTCTTCCAAGAATTCCTTAATTTCTCTTCTCATATCTTCTTGGATCCATTCTTCATTTAAAAGGAAGTTATTCATTCTCCATGTATATGTGCGTTTTCTGCTGTGATTTTTGCTGTTAACCACTAGGGTCATGGTCTTATGGTCTAATAAGATATATGGAATAATATCCACTTTTTAATATTGGCCAAGATTTCCTTTGTTAACCAGAATATGATCTATTTTGGAGAAGGATCCTTGTGCTACTGAGAAAAAGGTATACTCTGCCAATTTGGGGTGGAATATTCTATACGTGTCTGTTAAGTGTGTTTGATTTATAGTGTTGTTTATACTGGAGATCTCTTTATTGTTTTCTTGCTTTGACAATCTGTCTACTGGTGATAGAGGAGCATTAAAGTCTTCCAGTTCTATCGTGTTGAGGTCCACAAGTGTTTTTATGTCTTGGAGTAATTTTTTCCATATAGTTGGGGGCATTGATGTTTGGAGAGTACATATTTTCTATGGTTATATCTTCCTATTGTATTGATACATTTACTAGGAGGGCTCTGCTCTGGCTTATCACCCAACCCAAGGCAAGAGTGTGCCCTGCACTTCCATCCCTACACACACACACACACACACACACACACACACATACAGGGAGAGCTTACCAAGTCTGTCCAGTGAGGAAGTCCAGAGTGTGGCGTAGGAGAATCACTAGGTCTTTCACATGTAGTTTACAGCTTTCACTTCAAATAAACAGGAAAAGAGATGTGGGCACTTCATGTTATACAGGATCAAGTTTGGAAAAGAAGCTACAGCAAATTAGGGAAGGGACTCTATGCACATGCCTGTCACAGAGCTTCCCTTCAGGCACATTCAGACATTGTTGAATCCACCACGTTCCTTAATCCAGACTGCTTTCAAGTGCAGTATAGGATTAAACTGAAATTCAAAACAAAGAAATACTATTGTGATGTGAAAATAAATCAAAACAAGTCTGAAAGTTTGATTTTCCAGAGTGGCATTGAATAGTGAATTTCACATTACATTTTAATCATCTTTTAAGACACATTTTTCTTTGTTATTTAAGATGCAAAGTCAGGTCACTGTGATTTGCATGGAATGCGTGTTCACAGTGCGTGTGGAGTGCAGGCTCTGGAGGCTGCAGGCCTCTGGTCCTATGAGAGCTCACCCACGACAAGGGCAGGCAGGCAGAGGAAGGCGAAAGCAGAGTCCAGTGTCAGGGAAGGTGGCGACCTGGAAGGAGACCTGAAGATGGCTCAGGTCAGGGCTGGGCAAAGGTATGAGGCTGCTGCTGGCCAGTAGGAACTGTTAGCAGCTGTCAGCCTGTGTCATAAATACTGCACACTTATTTAGAGAAACAATGAGTTACTAACTGTGTATGTGTTTAGAGAAGGAACTTTGTTGAAGTATAATCATCCCATTTTATAAGTTTGATCAATACATTAGATAATCTGGAAAACATGGACAAATTTCTGGACACATACAATATCCGTAAATTAACATAGGATGATATCAAAATCCTAAACATCCCAATAACAGGCACTGAAATCCATACAGCAACTAAAAGTCTACCAAAGAGGAAAAGCCCAGGACCTGATGCTTTCCCCACTCAGTTTTATCACACCTATTAGGAGGATCTAACACCTCTCCTTATTAAGCTATTCAAAATTTGAAAAGGAGGGAACTCTCCCACTTTTTATTAGGCAACCATAACTTAGACACCAAAATCGAACAAAGACACATGAAGAAAAGAAAACTACTGACCAATGTCCCTGATGAACCTTGACACAAAAATCCTTAATAAGGTTCTAGCAAACCATATTCAAAAACAAATAAAGAAGATAATTCTTAGTGATTAAATGGGCTTCCTTCCAGGTATGCAAGGCTGGTTCAACATACGCAAATCAATTAATGTAATTCATCACTGAAACGGAATAAAGGACAAACAAAAGCCATAGTGTGCCATCATTGCCTTTCTTTGGGCTCTATAACACTTCCATCAAGGGCTGGGGTTGTCAGCTCTGACATTTCTGTGTTCCTTAAAACCAGCCTGCCATTGTGGCCTATAGCACAAGCTCCCTGTGTTAGCTTTCTGCATCTCACCATCTCAACACAAGACAAGACTGATGGGGAGCAGTGACATCTGGTGTACTCCCAGAGCATGGCTTCTGCAGGTTCTTAATGGGAACTTGCTGCACTGAGGTTTTTGATTGACCGTATTTTGGAACTTTGTTGGAAGGTTTATCAGACTAGACCTACACCTCCATTTGCTGAGCAGGTGCCAATCTCTGCAGGATGCCTGAGTCTCAGTCACCTCCCCCAAATTCCACTCTTAGTATCCTGGCTTCAACTCAATGCAGGTCACACCTATTCCACACTATGGATGTGAACAACCAAGGATCAGACCAGGAGGGTAGGAAACCTGTCTCACCAGCTTCTGCTGTTCCCAGTTGCTTGAGCGAACCAGCAACAGAGAGCTCTCTCTCCACTGGAATCCATAGCCTTCCTTGCCTGGAGCAAATTCCTCTTCATATCTATTTCAATGCTGCTGGTCCAGGCACAGGCCTGGCAACTGCTGGGTCAGGCTGGCAACGCCTTTGAAGATCTCCCAATACCCCTCTCTGCCAAAAGCTGTGCAGTCACCTACAAATGGTTCCTGTTGTGAGTGAATGTTTGTGGGTTGAATGATTCTGGTCCCTTCTCAATCTCCACCTTCTCCCCGTCTTGAGGTGACTTAAGGTCAGCTTCCCTTTCTATTTCACTGGTTCCCCCATGCTGATTGCTTATTTTATTAGCCTTGGTTTTCTTCATTTCTGCCTGATACCCTTCCCTGCTGCAGTGGGCTGGCGGTGCTGAAGCTGCCTAACTTTTGGCTCCCAGGATGGTGTGACTCTAATGTATTATTCCTTATTTTACTTGCAAAGCTTCTGACTTTCTGCCTCTGTGATTCTTCCCCAGTTCAATACTGAACTTTATGAATTGTCTCAGCCACCGTCCTCATTGAGTAGCAAACTGCTGCTACTGTAATCAGCTTAAGCTAGAGGGCATCTCAGGAACTGGCAGGATCACATCCATATCATATTCAAGTATGATAAAGTAAAACTTCCTTTGAGAAGACACCAGTGGGGCACCCTGCTTGTGCAGGACTCCTGGGAAGTACTTCCACCATTGTCAGCCACTCAGGCAGTGGCTATTATAACCAGGGTCCTTGGAAGCTAGATTACTGATCAAGATGGTGGCAAAATCTTGGCAGCAACCATGCGGTTCTAGTTCTGCAGGATTTCAGGATGTTGGCATTAGGGGGTTGGGGAGGCTTTTACCAAGTTTTCAAAGGAAGGCCTGGGAGGCCAGGCCAGGCAAAGCGTCCCAAGTTTGGCATCCCTACAGGCTCCCCCTGATAGTTCCATCCAGTTCAGGAATCACTGAGTTCATCCCTCTTGAGACTAATTCGGGGTAGCAGACAAGAGCTGCAGAGTAGAGTGTGCTGGCTAATTTGTTCAAAGTTTGAACTGAGTTCATCTCTAAGTTGTGAAGTCAGGTGAGATGGCCTAGGCTTCTGTCCCTGTGGGCTTGGACATTGGGGATCAATTAGAGGAGAAAGGAGGACATCTAAGGCTTGATGGAGGGAGGTTCTGCACATCACAGGCAGCAGCTGGTCCTTCTGTCCCCCTTGTAGAACAGGAGGTTGGTAAGTAGGAAATGATTTACACTGTTTTCACATGAAAAAGGGAAAAGCAAATTCAAATGTGTGAAAAAATAACATAGGGGAACATTGCAGCAGGCGAAGAGCTTTGTGAATTTTGCACAAGGCGTTGATCAGAGCTGTGAGCACAGATGGGTCTGAGCGTTTTTTCCAGGTGCCTTTGCTTTCTCACTTCAGGAGAGCTTGTTCTGATTCAGGGCACGCTGCTGGGTGGCAGCACCTAGTTGCTTATCCTGTCAGACTTTGAGCATGGCTTGAGGATAAACATCTTAAGGTATTCAATGGGCTATCAGGACGGACTACCTTAAGATTAAAACTACCTCTAGTCTCATAATACAAACTCTAGAACTTTAGATAAGGTAAGTCAAGATATTGAAATGATTCTATCAGGTTAGCTTTAAGTAAGGGACATCTTTTGGAGCTGTGTGCTTCCTATCATTAGGAAACCCCTTGTTTTACAAAACAAGGGGTTCCATGTGGAAGACCTATCCAAATGAATATAGCAAGAGTAAATATAGATGCAAAATGAACCCACGTGAACCTGTTGGGTTCCACAATGTGCTGCTCTCAGGGGTGGGATCTTAATTGAGACTACGTTTTCCTCTGGACCTAAATCTTGTCAATGTTTAAAGACTGGAAGGAGATGGATACACATGCTTGACTCTCCATGTACTAAACAGCGAGCTCTCACTTAACACTTGTCATTAAACTCTCATATCAAATTGCAAGAATTGCATTTGCTGAGGATCAGACAAGTTGCTGATTGATATTGGGCTGATTGTTATGATATTTTTTTAAATTATCAAATACTTGTAACTTGCAAGGTAAAGTCAGGGAGTATGCTTGCTCCACTAACATGTATTAGGTCCAGTGAAATGTGCTGGCTTCTTCTTAATTCTATATATTTGAACAATGGGCTTTGAGTGATGACCTACTTTATAGTCACAGGCTCAATATTCCAAGGTACAATGTAACCAACAATGTGGTGTTTAATGTAATTCTGTTATAAGAAAGAAGATCCAATAACTGAGAAAGAAAAATATTCCTGTTAATCACTGGTTATAGACCCTCATACTCACCCACATGTCATAGATCTGAAGTTTCATTTATCAGCTCTAAAGGATCCTAGAAGTAATTTTTCTTGTCCATGCTCTGACAACATGAAATATTTCATTTTGTTAAAAAAATTGTTATAGTAACTACCATCAAATCTATTTTATGATACTCTGATCTGTAATGTATGCAGCACCCAATCTAAATATAAACGTATGTTAACCTTCAAAATGACTAACACATGGAGGACATGAATTTACAGGAGACTGTGTTCAATCTCGGCCTTGCCAGGGCTGCTCGCACGTTTCTTCCTCTGACATTAAACCTGGACTAAACAGAGGAGTAAAGAACATACCACAAGATGCTCATACTTTGGTTTCCTAGCAGTATATACTAAGCACAAATTTATAAAAGTACCCAGTCACATTTGTTAGTTTGAGATATCATAATAATTTACTTCCAAGTCTAGTATTTGGCTAAGTTAATCAGCAGATTAGATGAAAGTCTACTGCAATTACCCTGAGCCAAGGGGCAGAGATAAAGGACTCAATGGACACCACCCATGCCTAAGAAGCAACAGCTGTGCTGAGGTGCCCAGGTATCAGGGTCCCCAGGATGCGGCTTAATTTGCTAAACCCAGAGTGACCCCCAGCTGCCCTCACTGCCCACTGTCAAATCTCTGCTGTGGGATCTTCCATTCCCCTCTTTGATGCACCAGAACTTCCTGTGTGAGTCCCAGAAGTAGTTCTGAGCTCAGGCCGCACTCATTGGCCTCTCACCTGGTGCAGAAAAAAGACCAATTCCTAGTTTCTTCTACACACCAGCCCTTATGTCTGGAGCTTCAGGAACTCTCTGTCCCTGCTGCTGCTGTGATGACCTAGGCAGGCTCTTCTCCAGGGCTTTCCCTACTCCTCAGAATTTTTCTTAACTTGAGGGTCAAAGAGAAGCTCCTCAGAGTGGCTTTCTCAGGTGCTGCAGTATAGCTGTCTGCTGTATTGTTCTGTCCAATGTTAATGACTATACGAGGACTAGGGTGTTGAAACCTTTTGAAGCCTGTTGTTCTATTTCCTCTTTTACCCACTAAGTATTGACTGCAGATTGTAGAAATGTGTGTGCTTTAACCACTTGATTATGTCTGTAGCCAGCCCACTGCCATAGAACAGAAGCAGTGAGCACATTTTGAAGGAATGAAGGCATCTTGATGCTGGGATCCTGTGTGTTTTTTCTCTGGGAGGTCCTGAGTTTAGCTTCCACTAGTCCTTAGCTCACAGTAGCCTGTGAGCCTGTCTCCCCACGTGTGCATTGACTCTGCTCCTGTGGGCTCCCTCAATCTCAGTGCTTGTCAACTGGTCAGCTCTGAACATGTGTCCTCCTTTTGTGTGAAAATTCTTCACAATTTTATTCCTGCTTACCACAGTTATATGAACCAACAATTGCTTTTGAGTTGCTAGGATGAATAATGGCAGCAAACTATTAGGTGTTTTCCTTTCCTGTTTAAAAAAATTAGTCATCCAAATTAATATCTGTAAGGGGATGTGGCATCATTGTTTCTTTCAGTTGGAGGAGCACAAACATGAGCAGAAAATCTCATACTAAGAAGGTAAGGGAAGACGTCAAACACATATTGGAAATAGAAGAGAAGAAATGTTACAATCTTATTTTCTGCGTATTTGGGAAAATGAACGAAAGAAAAGACAAGCAATGGCCAGAAGTGCAGTGACATAAAAAGGAAAAGAGTGGCTTCACAGAAGTGAGGCTCAGATACAGATGTTAGAAGAAAAATTTACCTAGGAAGGGAACTTCATTCATTTTAATCTGATTTTGAGATTTTTCCCTATATGATTAACACCTGGTTTTTCTTTAACTTTCTCTAAGTCATTTACTTTGAAGAGTTCAAGTGCCCACACACATAAGCTAACATCAGGAAGCTGCCCCTGCTCACATCCCTCCTAGGAGAGCAGCTCAGATGTAGCGTGACCCTCCTGCCTGTACCACAGGAAACCTCAACTACAGCAAAGGAGGGAAATGAGATTTCCTGGATGCAGTGTTCTGATCTGTCTGAAACGTAGAATCAGGCATGAGCGTTGGGAGGACAGCAATAATCACACAAATTGAATTGCAGCACTTATTGTACCAGTGAATCCACTACCCGCTTCCAAACTTGGTATTGTGAGGTGATTGGAAATGTGAGGTAGGCACATGGGGTCAAAGTCTGATCCAAGGTATAAGAGCACTGGAGAATTTTATTCTTCACATCCATGAATTTTACTTACTATCTGAGAAAAAAACTAGCTCCTAAATTTGGATTAAAACAAATGAAGTTATGTGAAAAACACTTCATAGAAGTTATTGCATCTCAAAGTTTCCCACATAGACAGGAGTTATGCACTGTGTGTGTTTCTATGATCCAAACCGTATTGTATTTCCACTTCCATACTAGTTATTAGTTCTGGTTTGCTGCTATGGATGATAGAATGAAAACTCATGTAATTTTTAGTCTGTCACCTTTATCATGTATAATTTGCTCATGGAGAGAATAGAAATTATATTATATATATATATATATATACAATCCGTGTGCTTAACATTGACTTTGTAAGGTTTCCACAAATGGAAAGCTCACTACTCACTGGGAGGTAGACAACATCCAAAGATCCAAAGATCATATAATAATTACGATGGATCCTATAGGACATGCAGTACCTTTTCAGGTCAAGAACAAGGCTGTCAGATGGTGACACAGGTTGAGGACCACCACTGAAGCATCTGTCTAGCCGATGAACAGCACAGCACCTGGGAGAAGGTCCTGTTTACTCGACTGGAGCAGTGCCAGTGGGGAAGGAAGGCCGGGAATTAAAGATGTGAAGGAGGCCAGGTCACTGATGATGTGGATTCAAGCACACAGGCATTCCTGAGCCGCACAGAAATGTCTGTGGTGAGCACATAGTGCCAAGTGTAAGTGGTGGGATGCAGGTGTCTATGCTTCCTCAGGGGAGAATGGCTAATAGTCCTGAGGATGCTCCTCCCCAGAGGTCAATGGGAAGGAAGCCTGCAGTCTCCTCACTTGTGTCTGCTGTGCATGGTGCTAGACTTTGCATTTCAAGATCATGTGAGTGTCTATGACTTGCTGAGATGTTACCAGAAAAAGATGGACAGGGGCATTCAATTCAGGTACTAAAATCAATTGAACATTTTTTCATATATTTCGTGGACATTTCTATTGCTTCCTTTGAAAAGTATCTCTTTCATATGCCCATTTATTTAGTGGGTTATTAGATTTTTGTAATTAAGTTTTTTGTGTTCCTTTTATATTCTAGTTATTAGTCCTCTGTCAGAAGAGTACCTAGGAAATATTTTCTCCCATTTGTGAGTTCTCTGTTCACATTCATAATTGCTTCCTTTGCTGTGCAGAAGCATTTTAACTTGATGCTGTCCTATTAACTCTTCGCGTTATTTCCTGACATTTAGGGGTCCTATTGAGAAAGTCCTTTCCTGTGCCTAAAAGCTGAAGTGTTGACCCTACATTTTCTTCTAGCAGTTGCATAGATTCTGGTCTATTAGTCTAATTCTGAGGCCTTTGATACATTTTGAGTTGATTTTTTTTTTTTTGTCCAGGGTGAGAGATAAGGGTTTAGTTTCATTCTTCTACAGATGGATATTCAATTTTCCCTGCAGCTATTGTTGAAAAGACTGCTTTTTCTCCAATGGATTCTTCGGGATCTTTTGCTAATGATCACATGACTATAGTTGTGTGGGTTTGTCTTTGTGTCTTCTGTTCTAGACCATTAGCAATTAGGGATATACAAATCAAAATTATACTGAAATTTCATCTCACACCAGTCAGAATGACATTCATCACAAATACAAATAGCAAGAAATGCTGGAGAGGAAATGAGGTAAAAGACATTCTTTTACACTGTTAGTGGGATTGGAAATTCATAAAATCAATATGGAAATCAGTATGGTGGTTTATCAAAAGACTGGTCATGAAACTATCATATGAGCAGCTATACCAGTCTTTAGTTTTTATCCATCCAAAAGAATTAAAGTCATCATGGTATAGTGATTAATGCATATCCTTGTTCATAGCAGCACAATTCATAATAGCCAAACTATGGAACCAGACTATGTATCCATCAGCACATGAATGGGTAAAAAAAAATGTGGCATATACAACTACTGGAAATGTATTCATCCACAAAAAATATATATATCTTATGCTATCTGTAGGAAAATGGATGGAACTGTTATGGGTAATAAGCCAAACTCCAAAGGTCAAGGGTTAAATATTTTCTCTAATTTGTGGAAGGTAGAAAGGAAGAAAAAAAAGAAAGGTGGAGGTGTTACTGTTTGCATAAAAGGTGTCCCTCAAAAGCTCAGTATGTGAGGTGAAATGTTTGAGTTATGAGAGCCTTAATATAATCCGTGAATTAGTCATTATATAAGGATTAATTGGATGATAACATGCTGGTAGAGTGTGGTGGGAGTAGGGAGGTCGTATAGCTTATATATTTTATATCTGGTTGGTGGAACTCGCTCTCTGTTTCCAGGAGCCATGTATTGAGCCACTTTCCTCTGCCACACTCTTCCTCCATTATGTCTCGCCTCACCATGAGCCCCTAGCAATGGAGCCAGCCACCTATGGACTAAGGACTCTAAATCTGTGTTCCCATAAATAACTTTTTCTCCAAAATAATTCTTGTCAGGACTTTGGGTCATAACAAAGGAAAGTCTGACAAAATATTGGGGATCGCATAAAAATAAAAAGGAAATCAGGAGAGGAAAAGACTAAGGGGTGGGAGATGGGGAAGGAGTGTGAAAGTGATGAAAATGATATCTGCCTATGATATTGTTTTAGGTCATGGATGCTCAAATATATAATAACAATTCACAGTATGGCATAAATTTATAATGCACCACTAAAATGTGAAAAGAAAAAAAAGCATATTAGCTGCTACTACACGTGATTTTCGAAAACATGAATGTACTTGTATGGAATAATCCATTTACAAAAGTTATGTGGTTAAAAAAATAGCAATTAATTCCATAAAAACACTAATAAAGCGAATTTGTGTTATTTTCCTTTTCTGTTTCATTATATTTATTTCTCAGTTTTTCTTTTTCTTTTTATTTCAAGGAAATTAAAGCAGTACATTTTCATGGAGAAATGGAATCAAACAGCGAATGACTTTATTTTATTGGGTTTATTTTCCCCAAATCAAACTGGCCTACCTCTCTTGCTCTTTATCATGTTTGTGTTTGTTCTTGCCTTGGTGGGGAACTCAGGGATGACTGTCCTCATCTTCTTGGATCCTCAGCTCCACACTCCCATGTACTTTCTCCTCAGCCAGCTGTCCCTCATGGACTTGATGTACATCTCCACCACTGTCCCCAAGATGGCCTTCAACTCTCTCTCTGGCTATAAGGGCATCTCCTTCCTGGGGTGTGGTGTGCAAAGTTTCTTCTTTCTGACAATGGCAGGATCAGAAGGTCTAATCCTGGCCTCCATGGCCTATGACCGCTTTGTGGCCATCTGCCACCCCCTCCACTATCCCGTCCACATGAGTAAAGCAATATGTGTGAAGATGATCCTGGGATCCTGGACACTGGGCTCCATCAACTCCTTGGCACACACGATCTATGCCCTTCACCTTCCTTACTGCAGATCTAGGGCCATAAATCACTTCTTCTGTGATGTTCCAGCCATGTTGCCTCTGGCCTGTGTGGACACCTGGGTCTATGAGTACACGGTGTTTGTGAGCACAAGTATGTTTCTCCTCCTCCCTTTCCTTGGCATCACTGCCTCCTATGGGCGGGTCCTTTTTGCTGTCTTCCACATGCGCTCAAAAGAGGGCAGAAGGAAGGCCTTCACCACGTGCTCCACACACTTAACTGTGGTGACCTTTTACTATGCACCTTTTATCTACACTTATCTCCGACCCAGGGGTCTCCGTTCTCCAGCAGAGGATAAGAGTCTGGCTGTCTTCTACACCATCCTCACCCCCATGCTCAATCCCATCATCTACAGCCTGAGGAACAAGGAGGTCCTGGGGGCCATGAGAAGAGTGTGTGGTTCATTCTCCTCCAGGAAGAAATGATCAAGGCTGTCCCTCCTCTCTATTCCTTCTTTCTATGCCAACTGGAACACTCTATGTCAGCGCAGAACAATAGAAATATAGCATGACAGACATATATTATTAGAGTATTCTAGTTACATTTTCATCAATGAAATTATTTTAAATCATATTTTGATAATTATGAACAAATATAATAATTATTGCTTTAGTTGAAAACATTAAATCCATGTTAATATTAGCAATTTAGGTTTTATATTATATTTATTTTATATTATTATAAAGTATTATATGCTTTACATATTCTTATCTATCAATGGATAATGGTTGTGCTGATATAGATATGTTATCATGCCTACATCTTTCATTTGGAATTATTATTTGTTTTCATTCTACTTTGTCAAATCCTGTATATAATTTACATTTATAGCTCACAGCAGCTTGAACCAAAAATACTTCTCATATCTCTCAAAGACCTGGACCGGTGTCTACAAAATCATAGGACTTCTAAGTGACATAAAATCATCTCCAGGAAAACATATGGCTTTTTTTCCAACTATGATTCCAGGTTTTGGTACACAGAATTGTTAGCTTACTCCTTAAAAACAGCCATTCATGTCTTGTAAATTTTAGTTGTCATTTTTATAGAGAGATTTTACCTTAAGTAGCTCTTAAAAATAAAATTATTTAGCTCTCAAATCATTCTCCTGGCATACAACATGTAATGTAGCTCTTTCTGCCATGGGGACCAATGCTACACTATTAATTCACCACCTTCTTCAAATTCTTTTACTAATACTGTCTATGGACCTTGACTTCATTCAGAGATTCATTTTTAGCTTTTGCTATCAATGGCTCATCTGAGCTTCTGCTTTGGGTGATTGCTTTCATAAAATGTAGGCATTTTATGTAATGTGCCTCTAAGGGGGCATGTCTTTACCCTCCCAAACATCACAGACAGTTTTGTGTACACAGTGAATATCTATATTATTATTCTTTCTAATTTTCTTCTCTGGTCAATTCCATGAATCATTTGTCACATTCCCAGCTCCTTCTTGGATATTAGTCTTTAACCTGCATCCTGTCTATATTTCCCAAAGTCCATGTTTATGGACTCTACTGAGGTCATGTGATCTGACAGTCCTGAAATGAGTTAATGCTACTTATCTGTTATTTGACCAGGTAATATGTTTTAACCAGTGTATCCCATGCATATACTAAGCATTGTTCTTGGTGTGTACACATCCAGCCTTATTGTTCTATAATTCTGAAGATGTTTAGGACCATCTGATATCTTTCAATACGTTTATCTTCTGTTCCACTAGGTATTTATTTATTTAATTCCCTTTCAATTAAGATCTCTGGCTGATACAGTAAGATTCAACCATCAGTTTAAAAATAACTAGAAAATAGTAGGGAAAGTAAAATCAGTGATTAAACTGATGGAGGAGAAGATAAATTTAAAAAAAAATGAGAGAGGACAAGAAGAGAGAGAGAATGAGAGAATCAATTTATTTACTTTTTAATGCAGCTTTCATTGCTCCAACACTTCATTGTGTATGTGGTGCTGGAGTTCAAACCTGCATCCTCGTGCATGCCAGTCAAGCACCATAACTGCTGAGCGTGCCCCAGCCCAAAGATAAACATTTTTAAAATTTCAACAAAGAAAGTTAAAAGATGCTATAATTGTCTAGATTGGCATCAAAGAGATGAAAGTGTTCACTGTAAGGTCCAAATGTCAAACTGGCCACCAATTTATGGGATATTTACATACCCCTGTGCTCACTGTGATGCTGTTAGTACTCAGTATTTAGGGACTGGCAAAGCATCTACTCTAAAATTTTTGATTCCTCGGGTTCTAGGACTTGTTCATAATCCCGAGTAATGTTCCTGCCCAGGAATCATCTATGAAGAAATGTTTCATTTATTTTATTTATGCTTACTGTGCATGGTAATAGAATTTATATATCAAGATCATGTATATGTCCATGACTTGCTGAAGTGGCTACCAGGCAGAAATGGAACAGTAGTTCTTTTCATTGTATGTATCTTTAAGTATTTTTTATAGTGTTGGCACAGTGGTTATGAATTCCTTTAGTTTATCCTTGTCATGGAAAGTTTTCATTTCTTCTTCAATTCTGAAAGGTAGATTTCTATGTATTGTCATCTTGGTTGGCAATTGTTTTCATTTAGGGCTTGAAATATCTCATTTCAGAACCTGCTTACTTTTACTGTCTGAGTTGAGAAGTCAGACATGATTCTGGTTGGTTTACCTCTAAATGTAACCTGATATTTTTATCCTGTGGCTTTTAATATTATTTCTTTAAATTTATGCTAGCCATTTTGACTATGATTTTTTAAATTTTTAAAACATTTTTTAAATATTTTAAATTTTTTTCTATTTGGTGTTTGTATGATCTTATATATGGATAACCAATGTTCTAAATGCTGGTATTGGGAGAAATCTTATACTTCACCAATGAACAGGAGACTTTAATGAAAGATTCTTTTCACCACATTTCACATGAAGTGCACGTGCACACACACACACACACACACACACACACACACACACAAACAAATTAAGACAAATATTCCTTGAATTTACTTCCAAATATTTAAACTATTAATCTGTAAGTGCTATTTTATTTTTTATTTATTTTAACTGATATAGTGAAACATTAAAATAGAAACAGGGGTCATGTAATGTTTCAATAAACATACATGTTGTGCCATGCTTAAATAAGATGGAATATGTCCATCTCCTCAAACATCTACCATTTCCTCATGGTGAAAACGTTCACATCCTTCCGCTAAGCTTTAGATCTGCACTGCGATGATGTCATTTGCAGCCACCCTGAGTGGCACAGCAGAGGGCTCCGCACCTCCGACAGTATCTGGTGCCAAGAATCAGCCTTTCCATCCCTATCCTCGACTTCTTCCCCTGGCTCCCACAGCCACCACCACCTCCAGACCTCTGAGTCAGCAGTTCTGCCTCCCACATATGGTGAGACCCTGCAGGACTGGTCTTCCTATCCTCACACCACTTTCTCCCATTCGCTCCTTCCCTCAGTGTGGTGTGGAACCACAGGACGGAGTTCTCCTGTGGATGAACTACACACCACTGTCTCTGTGCCACATTCTCTCCACCCCTTGGAGGACGCCAGGTGGTTTGCATTTCTCACTTGAGAAGTAGGGAAATGAATCAGGAGTGCAGACCTCTCTTGGACATACTGATTCATTTTCCTTGCAAATACAAAGAGTGGTGGACTGGTTGGATCCTATGGTGGATTTATTTTTACCTGTTTGAGGAAAATGCTTGACACTGTCCTGAGTGGTGAAGGTAAGCTTTCTTCTAGCATTGCGTACTGTTCCTTTATCTTTGAAACCTCAACAACATTTTCCCTGTTCCTTTTGGGGAGCAGTCATTCCACCTGAAGTAAGAGTCAGCTTGTGTTGATTTTTATTCCTTTCCCTTAGGGTTAGTGATGCTGGGGATTTTTCCATAGACCCACTGGACATAGTATGTCTTAATTTTACAATGTCTGCTTGTCTATCTTACCCATGTTTTCCTGTTGAGCTTGGAGCTGCTCATGTGTTCTGTCATTCCCTTGTCAGATGTGCTTATTGCACATACTCGTTCTGTTCTGTGGAGTCTGTACTATGGGCCTTGTGCCTTTGCTATGCAGAAGCTTTGCAGTTTTATGGAACCTGCCTGCTCATTCTGCTTTTGATTCCTGTGCTTTTGGAGTCTTGCCTAAGGTTTCCTGGACCATTCTGGAATTCTGAAGTGTTGACCCTATATTTTCTTCCAGCAGATTCAGGGATTAGGTCCTGTGTTTAATTTTAATCTATTTTGAATTGGTTTTATAACTAGGAAGAAATAGGATTTGGATGAAGTTATATGCGCTAATTTCAAATGAAATAAAAACAATGAAAGTGAAGGAAAAACAAATAGGTTGTTTCTCAAGTAGTTTCTATGCCCCGCTTTTTTTTAAAGAAAAGATCATGCTGACAACTGTGTGGCACTTGGACAACATGGTGGCTCCTTTACTGGGAGATCAGCTGTGGAAGGAGAGGTGGACTGGTGTTCAAACACATGACTGTTGTTTAGGTTCTAAAGAATACCTCACAAGAACCATGGAATTTTACAAAGCAATTAGAAGCAATTATATTGCAGGTTTTGAAGGCAAATGGATGGCTACAGAAGAAATTATGCTGAGTAAAATCAGCTTAACCAAGAGAACCAAGGGTCGAATGTCTTCACTCATCTGTGGAGGCTGGAACTAGACCCTGGCCATAGAGAAAGGAGGTCTATTATCATGTTTTAAATCTGGATAAGGTGTAATGTTATACAACCTAATACATTTTTAGAGATGTTGTGGGAAGGGGAAGGGAGGGATAAGGGTGGGTATTTGGGGGAACACTCCTGGGGGTAAATTTAATCTTCAGAATCTATACATACATTATATTATTTTGTTAAAAGATTGTGTGATTGTTCAACAAATAAATTTCTGAATTAAAAAAAAGAATTCCTCACAAAGCTGATTCATGATATGTTTGGATTTTAACATATTTTAATCTTTTCTAAGTAAAAAATTACACATCTCACAACTTCTGTGATGTTCACCATTGCCTGACATAAAGAATCTTAAAAACAATCAGAAGCAGTGCAGCTGAATTGTTCAGAATCCCTGACCTATGGGACCATCAGGAAGCCATAGAATTCAATATACTTTAAATCACATAGAACTCTGCCTGAGATACAGAACATAACCAGCGAAAACTGACATCGATCCGATATCTTAACACTGGAATACTAAACCCAGATCCAACACTGGCTCACACTTCACCTTCTGACAAGATCCTGTGCCACAATGTGACCTTCTTTCTCGTAAGTGTCCCAAACCCAACCACGATTCCCTCCCCAGCCATGTGCAATTCCTGAATATTATTACACCTCGGATCCTCCTACACAGGTAGAAAAATTAGGATTGTTTTGAGATTATGATACTGAAGAAAACTCACAAAATAAGTCAGTTTCATCATTGGAATGAAAATTACAATGGCAGATGTCTATTTTAATTGAAAAACTGTATGTATATATGAAACAGTTGATGTTCAGAAAATACTATTCATTATCGAGATTGGTTTGTTTTTATTAGATTTCAAGAATACACATGCTGTACTTGGGTATTTTAGGAATATTATAGGACCCAGAAGAGAGGCAATGGATGAGGATATGAGCGGAAGGAGGTAGAGGGGTTTGTAAAGGTGATATTGACCAAATTGTATTGTTGTATTGTATGCATCTATGAATATGTGACAATAAATCCCATCATCATGTACAACTATAATGAACCAATAAAAAATAAATTTAAATTAAGAAAAAAAAGCACACATGCAGAAAAAGCAGTATTTTCAAATGAAGATGCTGGAAAACCAGACACCATGTGCCGAAAGAGAAAACTAGACCCATATCTCAAACCACAGAAAAATCAACTCAAATAGACAAAACATCTGAAGCAAGGCTGGAAATGTAAAAGTAGCAGAAGAACATCATGGAGGAACATCTTTATGATGTGTGCCTGAGTGATGATTTTCTGGAAATGACCCTGAAGCACCGTCGTCAAAATCTAAACTCCACTAGTGTGAGCACATCAAAAGCAAAGACCTCCACACTCCAAGACTGAAACCCCTACGGCTCTACGTCTTTCTCTCTTTCTGGATGGGCTCGGAGCGTGTCTGGCATTAGTAGACAGTTGCCCTCTGATCCTGGTTAACTTTGGATGCGAGGAGTTGAGTGAAGGAGTGAAGCAACTGAGAGATTCTGGCCAGGGCCACTCCCTGTTGGATCTCAAAGGCTTCTCTTCGGATCTCCTCTCCAGACAGCCCTTAGGGGTATCCTACAAGTAACCAGTCGTTTGGAGGGTGCTGAGCGAACACCCCAGAACTATGCACCACCACATGGGCCAAACTCTTCTTCCAAAGCTCATTCCTCCAGAGCAAAGCTGGTGCGTGGGACAGAGGAAGGCTTGAGACAACTGAAGGCAGCTGACTGGAGCAACTCTCCAGTGCTGCAAGAAGGTCTCTTGTCCAGAGTCTCCCCGACACCCCTCAGGGTGTCTGACTCAAAATAAAATTTAAAAGGACTGTGGATGTGACAGTGGTGAAGCACCCCTGAGTTCAGTCCCTGGTGTGAAAAAATAAGTACCTGCTGTTTTCAAGCAGATGATCCTTAAACGTGTCTCTAACTTCTGTATTTGATAATTCCAGCAAGTAAGATGCATAAAGAGTCAAATCATATTCTTAATTATACATTTTTTCAAAGGTCAACGTGAAGTATGTATAGTGAAAGTTTAAATATCTTTTTACCTGTCTAAAATTGTCCCAAAAAATTTGTGGTTGTCAACTCATTTTATGCCAAAAATATATTGTGCATGCCATTATTATTTAATCTTACAGATAAAAAAAAACAAAAGAAATATAGTTTCAGTGACATATCTGAGTTCACTAAAAATTTGTGAAGCTAGGCAGGACTTTCCTGGCTCAAAGCAGACCTCTCCACACTGGGATTTCATCACTGAGAGCATCGACTTCTCAGACGCAGTCTCTGCTGTTGGGATTGCTGCCTAGCTCATAGGTCTGTTTACTGTTTCCAAGTCAATGGTGTGCTTAATTGTTGCACTTGAAAGACAATGGAATAATTATGCTGCTGCCTCAGGGAACAGAGGGACAGACAAAGACATTCCCCTGAGGACAGTGCATGCAGAGCTGTCATTGCTTGAACCTGTGTGGGAGAGGGTTGTGCGGCTTATTTCATCTCCTTGGTTCCATGGCAAAGCATGGTCCCGACTTCGAACAGAAATAAGCTTTATTTCACATGGATTTCCAGTGGTAACTTGAGGAAGATGTAAAGGTACTTACTTTCTACAGTGCTCATATGAACCAATTGGATTTATTGTACACTTCTCCTTAGAATTACTAGGCATGATGATGGCCAGACATTGTGCTGCCTAAGTAATTCAACTTTATCAGTGAACATCGTTTCTATTCAAGATTATTAGTCTTGATATGTAACACAGCTAAAATAAAGCTATAAAATAACTTACCATCTTTAATGCAGCAGAAATGCAAATGGACGGAACAATTCTTCCCCATTGCTCCTCATGCTGATGGCTTCGACTGCCTGTCTCTGCAGTAACTGTATTGTATTCATTGATGCATGCGCATCTAGAAATAATGAAATTGAGTTTATTTGCCATGAGGAGTTTCAATACAGTGCTTGATTGAAAGTCAAAGCAGTGATTCTCTTTCTCTTTCTCAATTTCCCATGAAACAAAATCATATAGCCTCACGCTGCTCATGAAGACTTAGAACAAGAACAAACGGATGCTGATTGAAGGTGACCTTTCCATCTCTTAAGTAGACCTAACTTGTTCAAAACAACATTTTTAAGGGGTCAATGACAATTTTAATGAAATGTTTTAAGAGAATGCCATAACTTACGGTCAAATTTCAAGCCCCCAAAGCAAGACATGGTTTAGTTTAGCAACCAGTGACTAACTGCAGTTTTCAAGGAGCTAGACATGTGTGAAATTTGATTTTGGTGTTATTTGATTTAACATTAGAGGAAAATATGGGAAAATGTAGTATCTATATGCTAGCAATTTTGAGCAATTTATCCAGGTCTTGCTTACTCTCAAAGCAGGCCAGGAGTCTGTGGGCAGCACCTTCATCTCCTCCCTATGGTAGCCAGCTATTTTGCCTTTTACGTAGGCGGTACACAGGGTTTCCCTGTAGCTATTTCCTGCGTCCCAGCACCCTTGGAGAACATCCCAAAGCCTACTGTTTGGAAGTGACCTGACGGAGTACAGAGCTGATGTTTGCTTCTGTGACTGATTTCACAGCAGTCAAGAGTCCAGTCAACACCTGTGGAACCAAGACCTGATTCTGGTGCTGCAGCTCTTATGCTCCTGGGCTCCTGCCTGCAATTTGTGTTCCAAGCATCTCACCTATCTCTCTATTAAGCAAAAGGTAACCTTACACAGTCTCGATTTCAAATTGAGAATGCTGAGTAGATGGCCCATAGTGACATTAGATAATACACTGGGGAAGAGTCTGGAACGGGGACACTTAGACCTAACTATGGTCTAGTTTCTTGACTTGCTGTATACTTATGCATAAATTAGTTGGCCTCTCCCAAATCAGAGCCATTTTTGAGAACAAGGATTGTAACATCATGAAAACCTGTTATAAATACTAAAAAACAAATGAGAAACTGAACACACTTCATGTAAGTTCAAAATGTATTTAGATATTTACGACAATTATCTTGTTCATGCTATTTGCAAACTGTTTAAGGAAAACCAAGGAAACACTTCAAGCATTTATGTTGGATATTTCCAAAGAGAGATGTATGGTTTGCATTTCTGTCTTCTAATAAGACAGCATATACAGTATTTCTGAGTTTACATTTTTGAAGTACTTCAAATGTTGTACTTGAGCATTATTTGTAAAAATTCCAAGAGAGGAAGAAACTTGAAATCTTAATGGCACCGCACTGTGAAGATTATACAGAATGGAATACCATCACAGTACGTTTTATACACATCCTCAAAGAATCATGCCTATAAATGCATACAAAGGTGTTCCCACTCAATAGCGGGTCCACACGCATCTAAATATTGTTAGACTAATGAAACTGGCATATTATAGAGTGCAGGGGACACCTACACAGACAGACACTAAAGATGTTGTAACCTCTTCTCAGGACTCCAGCCCATCAGCAGGATGCAGAGGTGGAGCAATGGGAGCACTTGGGCTGACTTTGTTCTCCTGGGGCTGTTCCATCACGTCCAAGCCCCCCGGCTTCTCTTCACCCTCATCTTCCTGGTTTTCCTAGTGTCCCTTGGGGGCAACGCTATCATGATGACTCTCATTGGACTGGATGCTCGCCTCCATACTCCCATGTACTTCCTTCTCAGCCAACTCTCCCTAATTGACATCTTATATAGTTCCACTTTTTTCCCCAAGATAGCCATTGACTTTTTGACAGGAAGACGCAGTATTTCCTATATGAGTTGTGGATTTCAGCTCTTCCTCTTCAATAGTCTTGTGGGCGCTGAGTGCCTCCTGTTGGTGGTCATGGCTTATGACCGCTATGTGGCCATCTGCCGCCCTCTGCATTATTCAAGCCTCATGCGCCCCACAGTCTGTGCTGTCCTAGTGGCTGGAACCTGGCTGGGGTCGCTTATCAATTCCTCAATCCATGTCACATATACTATGACTCTCCCTTACTGTGCATCCAGGGAGATCCATCACTTCTTTTGTGAAATCCCAGCTCTGCTGGAACTTGTCTGCTCTGACACCTCTCTTTATGAAAAAGGTGTCTTTGTCAGTGGGGCTGTGTTCCTGCTCATTCCAATGTCTGCCATCATGGCCTCATATGGGAAGATCCTCTTCACTGTTGTGAAATTAGGATCCAACTCAGGGATGAGGAAGGCTCTGGCCACCTGCTCCTCCCATGTGGCTGTGGTGTCCCTCTTCTATGGAGCAGCCATCAGCAAGTACCTTCTGCCCAAAGCTTATCACACTGCTGAGCAGGATGAAGTGGTCTCTGTCTTCTACACCATCCTCACTCCCATGCTCAACCCCCTCATCTACAGCCTGAGGAACAAGGATGTGGCTGCAGCCCTCAGGAAGGTTCTGGGAAGGTAAATCAACATACGAAGTTGGCTTCTAATTGGAATGGGAGACGGAAGATTGGAGCTCTGCTGCAGAGGGGCTTTGTCACATCAGAGACCCATAACACCCAGCCAGGAAGGGCACCTCTCTGCAGGCACCTGTGGAGAAACTCTCAGCTATATGTGGCAGAGTGCTGACAGGTGAGAGCCTACTGAACATGCGCTCTTCCTAAGCATAGGGCTGTAAATAAGAAATATGCCAGCTCATTCATCAGAATAAAGCACAGCTGTGCTGTTTCATTAGAAAAAAGACAAAACTCTCCAATACTGGCCGTATCCTGAAATTATGCTATTTCTCAATAAGTGGAATGTTACAGCATTTTCAAAAGTCAGTAATTGAAATAAATTTCCCCAAACTTACTTTTCATTTCTTAATATAAATCATTTATTTTTAAGTATATGAACATAAGTACATGTATATTCCTTTAATTTCTTTATTTAGAGGTATTATGCTTTTAATTAAATTCTACAAAGATTTAGATCTTGATAAAATTTACAAATTTAACCATAGATTTTTTATCTAATTAACTGTAGTTATCTTCTTAAACATTACCTTACTGATCTATCTGCTCTATATTTGTAGTAGTAGTACTTTTTCTACGGAATTTTTCTGATAAATTTTAAAAACTAATATAAAAGGATCAAGGAAATGGTTATTTTTTCATTTATTTCTTAAATTATCACTCTTTGCATTTATATTAGTAAAAAGTGGATTTCATTTGTTTTGCAATTAGATTTAGCACCAATCAACATAAAGATTTTTCTCATATCTTCATGCAGTTTAGCAGTCTTATTTGAGGTGTTATTTGTAATATTTCTTGTGTACAGATTTTTCCTGACTTTCATATTTTTACACATTCAATTGATATTTATTTTAGTAATGAATAATCCACAAATTCTTTATTCTCTTATAATTGTAGTACTGTTGCCATGTATGCTATATTATGAATGTATATAAAGTCCTGTCTTCAAATTTAGTCATTATTAGAAAATCTTTTCACTCCACTTTACATATTTTGTTTTCTTTCATTTTAGTTAATCTCTTCTTTTGAACTTAAATTCAAATTCCAGTTTCAATGTATGATATTTTATTTCTTTGAATAATCATTAAAAAATCTTTTATCATTTATATAATAAGAAATAAAAAATTCATTTATAAAATATTTATTACATAAGAGGTTCTCAAGTACAACTGAATCATAATAGGAATAAAATAACTATATATTAAAAATTTTATTAATACCAATCTTTATTACAATTTTGTAGATTAATAATATATATTCCAATATCTGAAACTACTTTCTTTTCTTAAGATTTAAATAGTGACTTCCTATGGCTTTATGATTGCATGATCTTATATTGCCAATAAATGGTATTTACATGAATAAAGCTTTCTTGAGGAGATAACCACAAAGCACAGTGTAACCACCAAGGGACATTAAGAAACCTAATAGATTCAGCACAGAAAATGCTTTCACCAGGTGTAGTGGCCAATTTATTTTGCTTTTTCTCTTCTTTTTTAAAAAATATCTTTACCTTCATTTTTTATAAAGCGAAAGAACACAGCATAATTTTGAAGTTTTTAAGCCAAACACAAATTTAAGGATATTTGCACATCTTTTCTGAGTCTGCTCTGCTGCTGAGCATCTCTAAGTGTTTCAGTAGCTGTGTTGACTTCCACATCGTGTGACATTCTGGCACAAACATTCACACTGTTCTATGCACCCTGTTCTTGTTGGGCTTTGAATACTTCCTGTAACTGACCGTTCTGAACAGTCCCCTAGCAGGATCTGTGCCCATGTTCCCTGTTGTGGATAGGCAGGGAATTTTAGGTGGTGCCTTGAGTGAGACTGAGCCCTGTTTCTCTGTCACTGGACGAAGGTATGGCGTTGGTGAGGGGTTCCTCCTTTCCTCCCTACCCTACAAAGTAACCCCATCACATTATCTGAGCTGTTTTGGGGGATCCACAGTCATATCCTAAGGTCAAGGGCAAAGGAAACTCAGGACTACCAAAGACAGCACTGAGGGGTGGTTGTGGGCCTCACTCTGTCTCTCTCAAGCCGACTGGACAGCCACAGCCTTATGGAGCATCGCCTTGACTGAGAGAGAACAGAGAGATGACATGCAGGAAGCTCTCAGCACATGAAACAGCTGATTCCTCTGGACCGAGAAATCAGGCATCCCTGTGGGGAGCTGACATTCTTTCCATAAAATGGTGCTGGACAGTTGGTTTCCATACCGCGGAAGGAAGAACCACACTGAAACCCAGCCCCTTCACAAGTTGACTCAGACACTGATCTACTAAATGTCAAGTGCTAAACTTCACCAAATTTGAGACTGGCCAAGACAGCACTGAGGAGCAGTAGCAGGATTCCCTCCACCTGTCTAAATTCTGACCAGGGCCACAGCCTTATGTAGCGTTGCCTTGACCTGAGAAAAGATCGACAACCTGCAGGAAGCTCTTAGCACAGGGAGCACAGTTGATTCCTCTGGACAAAGAAATCAGGCAGTCCAAAGGAGGGCGGGTTACATTCTTTCTAGAAGATGGTGCTGAACAGTTGGCATCCACACACCAGGAGGAAGAACCACACTGAAACCCAGCCCCTTCACAAGTTGACTCAGACACCACATCTACCTAAAAGTCAAGTGCTAAACTTCACAGCCTCGCAAGAACACAGTGGAGACCAATAGGATTGGCAGTGAGTTTACATATGCAAGATCCAAGCTTGCCCCATGAAAGGTCAATGTGATGGGATGGAGCTTAACTGAAGACTGCTGGAATAAACACTAAGAAAGGAAAGGGGAAACATGCCACAGACCCAGGGAAAATATTTGGAAAAAAATACCTAAATACATATTTAGCAAGACAGAATGGAAAAACCTGTGATCCCTGCAACTAAGGAGGCAGAGGAAGGAAGAGGGCAAGTTCAAGACCAGTGTGAGCCGAGGGAGATACTGTCTCAAAAAGAAATATAAAAAAGGACTGGAAATACCTGGTTCATCTTTGGGTTTAATACTTGGTACCACAACAAATGATAATTGAGAGAAGATAGATAAATGGATAGATAGAATAATACATGACAGATAATGACACTGTTCCCAAAATATATGAAAATTCTGAACACTAAAAAATAAAATGGGAAAAATTTTAAATGGGCATAAGATTTGGAAAACCCTGCAGCTTAGAATGTACATCAATGGCTGACAAGCTTGCTAGGAAGAGCTGGACATCACTGGCCTTAGAGCCTGAAAGATGAGGCCTCAGGGAGACTCCACGACACGGCTTTTAGAAAGAGCCCCTCCCCGTAAGCAAACCTTTAATCACCGATGGGGTGCAGAGCACACAAAGTCCCTGTCCTTGTCAAACGTAAAATGTAGGCACTTCAGGGGGTACTTTGGCAGCTTCTTCCGAAAAACAGTATGCTTGCCATGATCCTCTTTCTGAGTATTAATCCAACTGCTTTGCAAAAGTACAGCCACATGAAACCTTGGTAAGAATGATTAATGTGGCCTCATCCATATCCAACACAGAATGGAGGTGAGCAGGGTATTGTTTATAGGTGATTGGGTATACTGAGGCATGATGGAATAGTATCGACAGGTGCTAAGAAGTGCATGCTCAAATTATGAAAGACAAAAATCCATGTTAAATGCACATCGCTCCATGACGGAAACTGGCCTTACAAGGCTCCTTCCTGCTTAAATCCAATTACACAGGAATCTTTAAAAGCAAAGCTATAGAGAGAGTAGAGGACAATGGCTGGCCAGGGAGTAGGAGCTCAGGTTTAGGAAGTGAGCAATGGGACTCTTTACCATGGAGCAGAAGTTTATAAGAAGCAGAACAGAAAGGGAGGATCACATCACTGTGGAAACCTGAGGATCCCATCTCTACTGTGTGAGGGCACCAGAGACACCAAGTCATGGTGGTGGACATGCCCTTGGTGTGACTGGAGAGAAAAATGCCCCAGCTCATTGATTCCTTCTGAGAGCACCAATGAGAGCCTGGCAGGAGAAAACCACTCCTGCCCTCTCTTGGAGATAGCCTGCCACTGCCCCTCAACACTCCTGCAGGACTAGGTAAATCCTGCCCTGCACCAGGAGTAAGGCCACTCAGTGAGCTGCTTCCTGCATTGTAGCCCAGAGCCTACACAGAGCAGAAGCCTAACAGGTTCCAGGCTTAATCCTTGGACTCATAAGAAAAAGTTTCCCTTTGTGTCTCTCCCTGTTCTTTTTTATTATTTCGTAGCTGTTTCCAAGAACTACTCTTCAGTTAGCAGTAATATTATGGAAGACAGAAGGAAGACTCCAATTCCACCTTTCCAAAATTTGAAATTGGGGTAAAAATAATTTTTTTTTGTAAAGAGAGAAGGACAATGAAAGAAAGAAAGAGAAAATCAATTTTATTTAGTTTTTCATGTGGAGTTCATTTCTCCAACATTTAGTTGTGTATATGGTGCTGGGGTTTGAACTCTGATCCTCGCACCTGCCGGCAAGAGCTGTAACCACTTGAGCCACTGTTCCAGCCCCACGGAATCCTTTTTAAGTCTGAATTTCATCATTTCTAAGTTGTGAATAATCCTAATTCAGAGTTTTCTATAATGATAAAATATATTATACATAGAAGCCTTAATCAAAGACTAAAATCTACACATTAGACTGACCATAAATATCCCATTTTAAAGAAGAATAATCTAAAACAAAAAACAAAAAACAAAAAATGGTGGCAGTGGTGGCAGCGGCGGAAGCCCAGCAGTGCTGAACAATGCAGGACATGAATGCAGGACAAAATGGCGGTAAAAATGCCTTACTGTGAAGTGGATGAATTTCTCCCCAAATTCATTACCATTCAAGGAAGGAAGCTTAATAACAGAAGAAAATGTTTTAAAGCTAGGGGAGCTTTATTTTGGGAATCTCTCACTGCAGGTTCCTCTTTAAGAGGTGGATATAGGGGACAGAGAGAGAAGCATTTCAGAAGAAGAGGGAGAGATTGCTCGGCTCATGCTTTTGGGTATTAATGGGTCACCTCTTTCCCAAAGACCTCAGATTAGACCAAGACATCATCTTAGGATTCAAGATTCATTAGATGAGGATGCACTCTACTATAGGGCCAAGTCAGCCAGAAAAAAAGGGAGACAGATAGTGGTCAATGCTGGTGTCCACCGAGGGCAGTCAGGGTGAGGTTTGGGACATGAGACTTTCTTACAGCACTGGAGAGTCACCCCAATTAGCCATCTTCAGTTGTCTAAAGCCTTTTCCTGTCCCATGTGCCAACTATCTCCAACAGAAGGGAAACTGGAACAAGTCAAGGCTGACATTCTCAATGCCTAGACAAAGTGGGAATCAGTTTTGAATTCCTAGCAAGCCTGTCACTTGGGTCTTAAGATCAGCAGTCATTGTAACTGACTGTCAGGTGCCCAGAATTTAAGGAGAATTTACGCACTAAGAAAAAGCACATTTATCTTCCGACAAATTTGTAGAGCATCAGTTTGTGAACAGAAGGAATGTAACCCCTTCCTTATGAGTCATTATATGTAAAATACCCCTTTCTCAACAGCTAGAGTCTGATTGGCAAGGGAAGGCAGTGCTCAAGTGGAACGAGCATCATGGGAAGAGTTTGGCTCATACAGAGGTATTTATTTCTCAGTACCATCCAATCAACTGGTTATTTGTTGTATACCCCTAAAGACTGTTGGGAGAGGAGGTCCAGAGCAAATAACTTGAGATCCACCAGGGAGTTGCTCTGGCCAGAATCTCTGAATTTTAAGATTGACTTCCAAAATTAATGTTGATCCCAACTAAATAAAAGCTATAAATACCTATAAAGTTACAGACATTCAAGCTAAAACCCAGTACTCCTACAGAACTGGTGAAACTGGCCTGCTGAATATTTAATACAAAAACCAAGAGACCAAAGGTAAGGAAATTAAAAGGCTAAGGAAAGTAGTCAGTGTTTTCGCCATTGCACTATTTGATCAGCTAAAACACAGGTGACAATGGGACTTTTCCACAGGCTTTTACAGTCTAGGTAACATGAACCTAGGGGTTAAGGGGACCAAGTGACCCTAGAGAACCGGAAGCCACCAAGTGTGCATGCTGCAAAAAGGAAGATCATTGGACAGGAAGATGTCCTTGGTGCTTTCAGGTGAAGCCACATGTGGTCAGCAAGATCCTGATCTATCCTGGAAGAGGACACAACTGGTAGAAGAGCCAAGAGGCTTTTCTCAAGTTCTCTAAGAATGACCCTGGTAAATCTCGGCTGTCTCTTAGCAATAGATAGGGACAAAGTCAATTTTCACCAACTTGGCCTTAAGCAACTGGCAGGAGAGAATAACCAAAGCCTGGTCACACATGGGCATTTAAAAAGGTGATTATCTAGTCCTTATATCTCAACTACAGCTCAAGGGGGCACCTGAGACTTAATAAAAATTACATGTTATGTGCCCTGAAGTTGTGCATACACTAATTTTAGGAGTCCTGAAGATAACTTGAAGATAACTAGGGAGGGCGGTGCGTAGTCCTCCATGACCCTAAGGTAATTAATAAAACAGTCATTCTCCTCAGTCCTGTGATGTCTAACTCTTACACTCTGTCGCTTGAGATCCCAGCTGCTGCTGCTTGGTTTACATTATTAGATACCTCCTTTCCTGTATATCCCTAGACTCTTCTCACAATACACATTTGTCTTTGAGGAACCAAATAGTGGATCTTAATTAACCTGCTTCCTTCTCTCTTAGGTTAAATGTTGATTCTATTCTGACATTAATTTTAATATCTTAGTTTAGCTGAGTCATACCAAGTTAAAATCTGTTGAACTCCCACGAGCACTCCAGAACTCCCTTATCATTTGCCCCTTGATCTTCTCAAACATTCTCAGAATGAAGCCACACTGCTCTCCCCACATGGCTCCCTTTCAGTCTGAAGCAGCTGAAGAACAGTCATTGCCCAATTTCCCTTTCTCTATTGCAGTAAAATTTCCTTAATTAGAGGGGAGAATGAGACAGGGGGACAATTTAGTCGGTCAGAGTAGACAGAATGATGGGGTCAGTAAGGAGGAAATTGGCTGACAGTCATTGTTTCTAAGAAGGCAAAGAGCATCTGCTGTTACAACCCTTCATATTAACAGAGCCCTCTACCAACAAAGGTGTTCCTGACACAGGCAGATCCTCTGCTGATAAAGATGCTCTGGGCCCGGGACAAAAGACTGGATCAGACCAGAGATTTTGAGCAGAATGTAAGAAGATGAGTTAAACGTCCTCTTTGACTTCTCATTTCAGACTCCCTTCTCCTGGAGAAGTCTTTTCTTTCTATCCTTTCTTAAATAAACTCATTTTGCTCCGCTTGCCTTGGTATTCATCAGTTTCATTCTTTGACCTCAAGAGGACCCAGCATCCACAAAACCATCAGCAGCAGCATGCACAAGAACTCCTAGCTCTTAGATACAGCTGATGCCCTCTCGTGGACAAGCACAGTAATAGGAGTGGCAGGTGTGCATGGTAAGACAGACACTTCAGGTTTTCCCAAAGAAGGAAACCCTGTCATTTGTGACAACACAGATAGACTTGGAATACATTACATGAAGTGGAGCAACCCAGGCACAGAATGGCAATTTCCACAGGATCTGCACGTGGAGGGTAGTGTCCAATTCACAGAAGCAGAAAGAAGAGTGGTGGCAGTCAGGGACCTTGGGCCACAGGGGTGGGATTGGAGAGATGCTGGTAAGTGGAAGCACAACTTCAGTTAGCAAGGAAAATTCAAGAGATATATTTGTATAACCAACTATGTACATATATCTAAATATCACATTAAATATTATAAGTGTATGTATAATTTTATTTTTCTGTTAAAAATAAGTAGTTATTTTTATGCCCGGTGTGGTGTTGCACACCTTTAATCCCAGTGGCTCAGGAGGCTGAGGCATGAGGATCTCAAGTTCAAAGCCAACTTCACCAACTTAGAAAGACCCTGTCTCAAAATAAAATATAAAAAAGGTTGGGGATGCTTCTCAGGAGTTAAGTGCCCCTGGGTTCAATCTCTGATACAAAAAAGTAAGTAAGTTATGTTTTTAAATAAGTGATACTTATACAGATCTCTAATTTCTGTACTGGACACCACCAGCAAGTCAGATATATTAGAAGTCAATTCATATTCTTAATTATACATTTTTAAAAGACTCTGTGTCAACTCCATATGGTGAAAACTTTAATATTTTTATCTATCTGGAATTGTCCCAAGAACTTTGTCACCATACCTCATTTTATGCCAAATAAAGTCATTCATATCATTATCACTGAATTTTATAAATGAAAAACCAGAAGAAATAAAATTTCAGTGACATATCTGAGCTCACTAAAAAAAAATCATGAAGCTAGACAGAAAATGTACTTTCCTGCCTCCGAGCTGACCATTCTGCACTGGATCTCATCACTGAGAGTGTCCACTCCTCAGATGCGGTGTCTGGTGCTAGGGACTATGTGACTAGCTGATAGGTCTGTTTACTGTTTCCAAGGCCATGGTGCATTTAATTATTGTGCTTGAAAGACAATGGAATAATTATGCTGCTGCTTCCCTCAAGAACAAAGGGACAGACAAGGGACATTCCTCTGAGGACAGTGCAGGCAGAGCTGTCATTTTTTTGAACTTATGTGGGAGAAGGTTGTGTGGCTTATTTAATCTCCATACTTAGATGGGAATGCATGGTCCTGACATCCAGAGGAAATAACCTTTCTTTCACATGGATTTCCAGTGCTATCTTGAAGAAGATATAAAAGGTACTCATTTTATATGTAGTACTTAGGAGTAAATAGGGTTTATTTTACACTCCTCCCAAGAGTTGCCAGGTATGGTGATGTCTAGGACACTGTACTGCCTAGGAAATTCAACTTTATTATTCATCATTTTTGTTACTCAGCTTTATTAGTCTTGACTGTGAAACACAGCTAAAATAAGGCTACAAAATAATTTACCAAGTCTTTAATTCAGCAGAAAAGTAAATGGATAAGCAATTATTTTAAATACCACGTTTGTGTACTTAGCCCACAGTTTGATGTCATAACAATCATCACAGATTCTTCCATGACAAGAGAAGAACACTGGGGTTAATTTTTGAATATGAAAAACATACCTTGAGTAAATAATTATTGAATATTTTATAACATGGGCAAATGAAGTGTTTATTTTTTTCTTGGTGTTAAAATCAGAAATAATGCTAAAAACCTGTCAGTTCAATAATTTTTATTTTATCAAAATAAATACTGTATAACAATTTTGTTATGTTTACATTGAAGCTAACTATATTCAGCATAAGTACATCTGCTGCGGTGAGTGCATGTGTGCTGGTTTATCAAAACCAGCACTTTCAGAGGTGAAATCCAGCTGGATTTCGAGACTTCTGATCCTAGTTGTCCACAAGACATTTTAATCAGATAATTTGACTCTTCACTAAAAACACTATCTAATTACATTAGGGAATTGTCCATCAGAACTTTCCACATGTAAAATACAGAGTCTTTCAAAACACAAAGCTGTTAATAATTGAAAAAAATCTCCAGATTATGGAGCAGAGGATGGAATGTCCATCCTGGAAAGCTCTTGAACATCAAATACAATAGCAGAGGGATTCTAGCCAGCTCTTAGCCATCCTCTTCTTAACCAGGGTAGGTTTGCAGTCTGGGCAGGGGCAACAGAATCAAGGCACAGTCCAGCTACCAGTGCTTGCTGGTGAGTGGGAAGAGCAGTGACTCCCAAGCTGTGTAAAGTTCCAGACTCTGCACAGACTGTGTAGTTTAGACAGCCTGCACTGACACTGCTTGTAGGAGCAGAACACTCCATTAGGTGGTGATTAAGGCACAAAGAGATTATGAAGTAAGCAACAAGGTGTGTACAACCCTTTATCCTACTCAACCACTTCTGCATTGGTCCAGCTACCAGTGGATTCCTCTGGCTGAATCTGAAATAACTGAATTACACTCACCGATGCAAGTACATTTAGAGACAATGAAATGGAGTTAATTTTCCTTGAGGAGTTCTGGTACTGTATGTGATTGTTTAAAAGTCAAAGCAATAGTTTGGTTTACTTTTTCTCTATCCTTTGGGCAAAACCTGGTAGCTTCTAGCTGCTCATGAAGACTCAGGACAAGAACAAAAACCAGAAGAACCCTGATTGAAGATGACCTTTCCTTTAAATCTAAGTAGAGCTGACTTAATTGAAAAACCTTTTTTAAGGAACCAACAACAATTTTATGAAAATTTTTAATGGAATGCCATACTAGATGGTCAGATTTCTTGCCGCAAAAGCAAGTCATGGCCTATTTTAGCAGCCAATGATTAACTGCACTTTTCAAGGACCTACCCCAGTTCGCTAGGGCATTGTGTGAAATTTGATTTTGGTTTTATATGATATAACCTTTGAGGAAGATCTAGGAAAATGTAATGCCTACACCGTAGGGCAATTAAGCAATTTATCTAAGTCTGGCTTACCCTCAAAGCAACACCAGGGTCTGTGGACAGCATCCTCCTCTCCTTCCCATCACTGTCATTTGGTCTGTTAGGTAAGCACACTGGGTTTCCCTGTAGGTGTTCCCTGGGCCCAGTAACCATGAAGAACATCCCCAAGCCCACTGTCTGGGACCATAGTGAACAGAGGGTTCACAGCTGATGTGGGTTCTGCCACTGATTTTTACACCACCAAGAGTCTAGTCATCACCTGTGGAACCAAGTCCTGAATGTGGTGCTGCAGTTCTTAGCTCCTGGGCTCCTGCTTACAATCTCTGTGGTGCAAGAGTCTCATCTATCAGATTGTTAAACAAAATGTAACCTTACGCTTTCTAGGTTTCAAATTAAGAAAGCTTTGAGTAGACAGCCCAGTGATATTAGGTAACATGCTGGGGCAAGAATAGGGAACTGGGACACTTAGATTGGCTAAGGTCCAGTTCCTTGGCTTGCTGTATACTTATGCATAAATGAGTTTACCTTTACAGAATCAGAGCCATCTCTTGAGGGCAAGGCAGGTAAACTCATGAAAATGTGTTATAATGGCTAAAAGGCAAATGAGAAACTGAACACACTTCATGTAAGTGCAGAAATGATTTATTTATTTTTTTGCAGCGATCTTTTTATTTAATTCCTGCATTTTGCAACCTAGGATGAACAAAAACCAGGCAAACACTTCAAACATATATGCTGTGAATTTCCAAAGAGAAATGAAAAGGTATAAATTTATATCTTTTAATTAAATTTATTTACATTATTATTGAGTTCACATTTTTAAAGTGTTTCAAATGAAAGTACTTCAAAAGTTGAATCTTCAGAATTTTTGTAATTATTTGTAAAACTACCAAGTGTGAAAGAGACTTGCATCATTCTGTGAAGATTGTATGTATAGAGTGTAATGCCACCATCACCATATGTTTTGTATACACAATAAAAGAAGCATGCATATATGTGAGTACAAATGTGTACCTTCTCAATACCGGGTCCACACACATCTTAGTATTGTTAGACTAAATGAAACCAGTGTATTATAGAGTGAAAATGGACACCTGGGTTGAGTGGCACTAAAGATGCTATAACCTCTCCACAGGGCTCCAGCTCAGCAGCAGGATGCAAAGGTGGAATAACGGGACCACTTGGGCTGACTTTGTTCTCCTAGGGCTGTTTCATCACATCCTAGCCCCTGGGCTTCTCTTCACCCTCATCTTCCTGGTTTTCCTTATGTCCCTTGCGGGCAATGCTATAATGATGACTCTTATTGGGCTGGATGCTCGTCTCCATACACCCATGTACTTCCTTCTCAGCCAACTGTCCCTAATTGACATCTTGTCTAGCTCCACCTTTTTCCCCAAGATAGCCATTGACTTCTTGACTGGAAGACGCAACATTTCCTATACAAGTTGTGGATTTCAACTCTTCCTCTCCACAGCTCTAGTGGGCGCTGAGTGCCTCCTGCTGGCAGTCATGGCTTATGACCGCTATGTGGCCATCTGCCACCCTCTGCACTACTCAGTCCTCATGCGCCCCACAGTCTGTGCTGTCCTAGTGGCTGGAACCTGGCTTGGGGCGCTTCTCAATGCCTTGATCCATTGTATGTTTACAATGACTCTCCCTTACTGTGCATCCAGGGAAATCCATCACTTCTTTTGTGAGATCCCAGCTCTGCTGGAACTTGTCTGTGCTGACACCTCTCTTTATGAAAGTGGTCTCTTTGTCAGTGGGGCTGTGTTCCTGCTCATTCCAATGTCTGCCATCATGGCCTCGTATGGGAAGATCCTCTTCACTGTTGTGAAATAAGGATCCAACTCGGGGATGAGGAAGGCTCTGGCCACCTGCTCCTCCCATGTGGCTGTGGTGTCCCTCTTCTATGGAGCAGCCATCAGCAAGTACCTTCTGCCCAAAGCCTATCACACTGCTGAGCAGGATGAAGTGGTCTCTGTCTTCTACACCATCCTCACTCCCATGCTCAACCCCCTCATCTACAGCCTGAGGAACAAGGATGTGGCTGCAGCCCTCAGGAAGGTTCTGGGAAGGTAAATCAACATACGAAGTTGAAGTTTGCTTTTTTGGAGAACAGGAGAGGGAGGAGAGGAACTTTGTCACTTCAGAGACCAGCAACAACCTGTAGCGAAGGGCACCTCTCTGCAGACACCTGTGGATGAACTTTTCAACCATGCATGACAGAGTGCTGGTGGTCAGAGCTTGCTACACATGAGCTCCTGCTAAACACAGTGCTGTAAATAAGACACACACCAGTTCATTGGTCAGAATAAAGCACAGCTGTGTTATTTAATTAGAAAAAATAGGAGCCTGTTGAATATTGACTGTATCCTGAAATTATACTATTTCTGAATATGTAGAAATACTAGAAAATTTTTTTAAAGTTGATAAATGAAATAAATTTCCAAAAATCCATTTTGCAATTCTTAAGTTATAACATTTACTTTTGAAAATTAAGTAGAAGTGCACCTTTTTAAAAAATCTTATTTAGAGATATTATGATTTTAACTAAATGCTAAATGCTAACTAAATTTATACTTTGTTAAATATTTACAAAATTAACCATAGAAGTTTGAGCTGTTTAACTCTAGTTATCTACTTCAATATTATCTTACTGATCTATCCACTTTATACTTCTAGTGCCATTACTTATGGTATTAAATATCTGTGGATATTTCTCTTCATGCTTTCAAATGTAAAATATCAGGATCAAGGGAGTTATTATTCTAAACCTTGTTTACATTTAAATTGGTGAGTAATAAGTTGATTATATTATTTTTGCAATGAATATTTAATATCAATCTTTAATATAGATATATGTTTCTCTTATTTTTGTGCAGAATAATCTTCTTATTTGAGGTGGTATTTGTAATATCTTGTTTATATTTTTATCCTGATTTTTGTATTTTCTAATACATTTAACTAATTTATTTTTAATTTTAGTAATGAAAACTTAATCCACAAACCCATTATTTATCTCATAATTGTAGTACTGTTATCATGCATTTTATATTTGAATTTATGCTAATATCAAGCTGCAAATTTAGTTATTAGAAAATCTTTTTGCTCCACTATACACGTTGCTTGTTTTCTCTTATTTTTTGCTAGTTGATCTTTTTCTTTTGAACTTAAATTAAAATTCCAATTTTGATTTATGTTATTTCACAGAATAATTATCTATGAACTCTTTGTATCCTTTATGTAATAAGAAAGGAAAAAATATTACTCAGTAAATATTTATGTGGTAAGACATTCTCTGCTAGAATTGACTCAAAATATGTAGAAAAATAATTATAATGCTAATTTTTCATTAATCTTGACTTTTTGCTATTTGCAGACATACTCTAAAATATGGTGCTACTTTCCTTTCTTATGATTTAAAGAAGCATTTCCTATGGCTTTGTAATTGCATGATATTCTTATATTGTAAATAAATGCGCGTTACATGAATAACGTTTTCTTGAGGAGATAAACACAGACGGCACCTGGATATACAAAGGGACTTCAAGAAACCTGATAGGATTGGATCAGGAAATGCTTTCAACAGGTGTAATGATCACCTTGGATTTGTTTCTCCTTTTTCATTTCTAGATAAAGTTTACCATTACTATTTACCAGTCTCAGGAACACAGCACAATTTTGAATTTTTAAACTGAGCATAAATTTAAGGTTCCTTTGCACACCTTGGTGAGTCTGTTCTCTTGCCCAGTGTCTCTCCAGATGTTTCATTAGCTGTGTTGACTTCCACACCATGTGGCATTCTGGCACAAACACGCACACTGTTCTCAGCATGCTGTTCTTGTTGGGCTTTGGACGCTTCCAGCTGCTGACAATTCTGAATGGTCCCCTAGCAGCCTGTGTGTCCATGTTCCCTGTTACGGATAAGCAGGGCATTTTAAGTGATTCCTTCAGTGAAACTGAGCCCTGTTCCTCTGTCTGTGGATGAAAGACACCTCATGGGTGAGAAACTCCACTTTTCCTCCCTGTCCTGCAGAAATTCCACCACATCGTGTGAGCTGTCTATTTAGGGATCCACAGTCAGATTCTCAGTTCCTGGTCAAACAAAAGACCAGAATTAAGGATTCTCAATCAGAACAGTTGTGGGGCTCACTATGTCCCTCTGAAGGCTGACCAGAAAGCCGCAGCCTTATGGAGCATCACCTTGACCTGAGAAGGGGTGACGACCTGCAGGAAGCTCTCAGCACATGGAGCACAGCTGATTCCTCTGGACAAAGAAAACAGGCAGCCGGGTGGGGAGGTGACAGGCTTCCCAGAAGATGGTGCTGGACAGTTGGCATCCACACACCAGGAGGAAGAACCACACTGAACCCCAGCCCATTCACAAGTTGACTCGGTCACAGCATCTACCTAAACATTAATGCAAATCTTCACAAGAACAGAATGGAGACTACTGGGATTGGCAGTGAGTTCCAAGCTTGCTCCATGAAAGGTAAATGTGATGGAATGAAGCTTAACTGAAGATTACTGGAATAAACGATAAGAAAGGAAAGGGGAAACATGCTACAGACCGAGGAAAACTACTTGTTAAAAAGTAGGTACATAAATACAGATTTAGTCAGGCAGAGTGTAATCCCAGCAACTCAGGAGGCTGAGGCAGGAGGATGGCAAGTTCAAGGCCAGCCTGAACTTAGAGAGAACTTGTCCCAAAATAAAAATGTATGAAAAGGGGTTGGAGTGGTGACTCAGTAGGTATGGTGCTTGCCTAGCATGCACAGGGACACAAGTTGAAATCTCAGCACCACAAACACAACGAAGTGTTGGAGCAATGAATGCCATGTGAAAAACTAAATAAAGTTGATCTCTCTCTCTCTCTCTCTCTCTCTCATTGTCCCTCTCTCTTTAAAAATAAAATGTATAAAAAGGGCTGGAGATATAGCTTGTTTCACCCCTGGGTTCAACCCTCAGTACCACAAAAGATAAAAGATTGATAGATAGATAAATACACAGATAGATACATAATGGCCTTGTTTCCAAAGTATACTAAAAGTCTTAAAAGCAAAAGAATACAAAGGGAAAAATGTTTAAATGGACAGAAGATCTGGTACACTGCGAAGGCAAGAAAATATGTCTATGTCAACAGGCATGCGACGAGAAGTTGAACATCACTGCCGTTGGAGCCTGAAAGCTGAGGCCTCGGCGAGACTGTTAGAAGGAGTCCCTAACCGTAAGCAAACGTGGCAGTTCCCTATGGGGTGCAGAGCACAGAAAGCACCCTTTGTTGGTGTCAATTCAACATGATAGGCACTTCAGAGGGTGCTTTCGCAGTTTCTTCCAAAAAACGCACATATGCTTGCCGTGTGATCCTCTTTCTGAGCATTCACCCAACTGCTTTGTAAAAGAACAGCTACACAAAATCTTTGTAGGAATGTTTACTGTGGCTTCATTCGCATTCACCACGAACTTGAAGCAACCAAGATTTCATAGGAGGACATTTTATAGGAGAATGGGTGTCATGGTTTGGGTTAAAGGTGCCCCCTAAAAAATCAGCATGTGAGACCGTTCAAAGAAATACCTAAGAGGTGAAGCAATTGGGTTATAAAAACCTTAACCCAATCATTTTTGTATCTAAATTTTGTTATTTTTAAATTTTGAATAAATAATACTTATTCAAAATTTTTTCTATAATGGTAAAATACCCTGCACAGATGCTCTTCTAAAAAAATTAAAGCCTACAACATGAGAGCAATAATAAACATCTCACAATGAAGAAGAGTCTCCAATCTGGAGCAGGAAGACATCCCCTAGATGATCTGACCATGGAACTGAAGATGTCTGGAGCGTGAGCCCTGTAGAAGTGTTCTTAGAATTTTTACCAGGATTTCTTCAAACCACATGCACAGTGACAATTCATCCCTGTCTGTCTCCCAGCCTGGCAGAAAAGAGCACAGGTGGTCCATGGGAATTGCACTGCACGGAGGTGAATGCATTCAGCTCTGGGAATCTCGTATGATAGACAAAATCCAGCAACCTTTGGCACCATATATCCTGCTGCCCTCAGACCTAGAGCTTCCCTTCTTTGCCCCGATATCCCATCTGACTTAGGGTCAGAAATAGGAGTAGACTATGTCAGTTAAGATCACATACATTGGGGGCTGGAGCGGTGGTAGCTCGGTGGCTATAGCACTTGCCTGGCATGTGCAAGTACACAGGTTCAAACCCCAGCACCCACGTACACAACTAAGTGTTGGAGGAACGAAAGCCATGTGAAAATCTCAATAAAAGTTGATTCTAGAGAGAATCTCTAGAATGTCTCTGTATCTCTCTCTCTCTCACTGTCCTTCTCTCTTAAAAAAAATCACATACATTGGAACTGAGTTGTTTAAAGTAAGCTTCAACTAACTTACACAGTGCCTACCTAAACTTGGACAAGTTCCTTGAACACTCTGTGCCTCATTCAAAGGTGCAGAATAAATGTGGGAGCAATACCCACTGGTATTTGCCCTGAGGGTTAAAAGCTGAAACTACACAGCCCTTGGATAAAGTGCCCTCAAAATGCCATCACTTTTATGTCCTTTTCAAGGACTTCTCAGGCATAGGAAGTCAAGGACTGCAGGTAGGACCCTCACAGATCACCACCACTGCAGCCCCTCTAGAGTTCCCAGAAATCAGCACCTTAACGTGCTATTCATTGTTCTCTGTGAATCTGACCTCCCATGACCCCTCCATGCAGACCCTGGGCTTTCTGACTCCTGACTCCCTCAGCTGCATTATTTTCTCCTTGTTCCTCAGATGAGAAACCACATGATCATCCTTTTGGCCAGGATTACATTCATGGCTGCATAGAACTGCACTCCATACCTATCTCCAGATCTGTTGAGTCATCCCCAGGGTGACTTCAGTTAAGAGTGATTGAGTTAAAGCTCATTGCCCACTAACCCTTCAGAAGGAGACTCAGATTCTGACAGCTGCCTATACAGCCATCAGAAGCATACTGTTTATCAATGCAAGATTGATATTCCAACAGGGGTGCAGCAATGTGCACACAAACATTAACTTAGCCAGAGGCACTGCTTTTGGATAGAGATGACCTATAAGTTTATTTTATATACATATGTATGTGCATGTATATATGCACATACATGTATAGCGAATTTTAAGAAATAAAAGTACAAGTTGGAAGATGGTGACCAGCAGGAAGGCTGAATGAAAAATATCGCTCTGAACCAGGATGCCAACAGTGGGAGAAGTACCATTCTGTGAGGTGGACAAATGGCAAAATTTCTGCCTAAACTTATTAATTCAAGCAAGGAAATTTAGAGGCACAGAAGCTTGATAAACTAAGCATACAAGAAAATCCAAATAAACATTGTGCAGCTCCAACTGCAAGGACCTCTATTCAGCTGGTGGGCTGCTAGATCTGCCCAGAGGGGAGGGAGCAGCACACAAATAGAGAATGTCGGTTTGGAGCAGTGATCTCTGACATCTGTCATATTTTCTGTTTTCAGAGAAATATCACTTTAAAAAAAAAGTTTTCTGGAGAAGCCAAACTCTTTTGATATTGAATATATTTATTTTCATCTTTGCATGAATGACATTTGTATTACCTGTAATATTACATCTAGAGAGTTTCCCAGATGCGTTCAGGTTGTAGGTGAGAAATGGGAAGTCATTGTACTCTGTTCCTTGGGGCCTCTTGAGAAGTTTGAGTGATTACTTTCCTTGTGTGGAATGAACAGCACAGTATCTTCACCCCCTGAGCCGTGGCCTCTAAAAGCCCTTTTATGTGACAGTGCAAGACTTTCAGAGGTGGTAGATGTTCTCCATTTATTCCATTAGCGATTTAGCTTCTGTTTGCTAGTTACAAGGCTACCATTACTACTATTATTACTCAGTGTTCAATCTCCTGTATTATTTTATTATTTTTATCTTATTTTCATTCCTCATTTTAAGAGAGAGGGACAGAGAGAGAGAGAGAGAGAGAGAGAGAAACAGAATCAATCTTATTTAGGTTTTCATGTGGCTTTCCTGCTCCGGGACTTCGTTGTGTATGTGGTGCTGGCGTTTGAACTCGCATACTCATGCATGCCAGGCAAGTGCCGTAACCACTGAGCCACCGCTCCATCCTCTTCTCTTTGATTTTTGATTAACTGTTTATTTTCTCACTGTGATAATGTAGCCCTTTTGTTGGCTTTTAAAATTTCTTATCATACCTTTAGTCAATAAGAATTTGCTTTAGTTCTATGCAAGAGTATTTCCTTATATCATATTTTATCTCAGCACATGTCCTCGGTCATGTGTCATAAAATCAGTCCCCTTGAGGCTGCTCTTCCTACTGCCCTCTGTGTGTTCCTCCCATTTCCTCCTCCTCACTTTGCTCAGCTATGTGCTGCTGCTGCTGCTTTGTTCTAGTTTTCATGAACAGGAAGTGCCTCACCCATTGTCTGGTCCTGTCTTCCCTTCCTACACATGCAAGGGACCCCTCCCTGAAAGTCATGGGGAGCTGCAAGGCTTTTTAATGGACAGCTAGACTATCTGTGTTAATTGCGGACACTGTTTGATTTTGAAAATTCTACAATACTGCTGTCTGGCCTCTCTTTTCGTAAACCCCTGAGCTGGCCACCTTCCAAGAGGAGAAAACTTGAGTCTGCTCTGGGGTTATCAATGTGGCTGTGATGTGTCACCCTGAGGGAATGGATCAGTCTCCAACTCAGGATGTGCATGTTGGTACTCTTCTACTAGAACTCCCAAGGAGAAGCCCTGGGCTTCCAGAAGACACTGTAGCCACTTAAGTCTAAATTTCTTCAAGTCTTCTGCAAAAGAGAAACAAGAGAAATAAAAGCAATTAAAATCACCCAAATTTTATTTTGATATAAAAACAAAGAGCTCAAAGGAGAAAGGACAACTTTGGGGGAGACCCTGGAACTCAACGTGAGTCACAAGAACAGAGTACTGTGGACCACCATGCAGGGCAGGACACAGTTACAGATGGCCTGCCAAAAGCAGGCCCACCAGGTAGAGAAGGAGTGGGTGATGTCTGAGACCTGCTAATTATTTCCTTGCATGAAAGTCTCCACTTCTAAAGAAAACCAAAGAGTAGTGAAAACCTAACAGAGAAACACATGAGAATGACAACTCTTTGAGCACCTCTTTAGGAGATTGAAATAATTGCTGCAACAGAAGTTAGAAAATAAATAGAAATGAACCAAAAATGAGGTTCATCTCACACCCTTAGCAGCTTTCCTCTTCCACATCCTTCCACCATGATGCTCTGCCTCACCTACCACCTGGAGCAATGGAGTCTGCCCACCGTGGACCAAATCTCTAAAACCATGATCCAAAATGAAGTTTCCCTCCTTCAAATACTTCATGAGATTATGAAGATCACAAATCAAAAAACTGCTAAACACTTTAGACAACAGAAAGCTCACAGATTGGGGAGGGGTATATGTTTCTAGGAGTACACACAAATCCTGTCTCCATGCTGGTGTGGGGTAATGGCTGAGTGAGATTTGCACAGGGAACCAGAATCGGAGACAATCTAATGCGGTAGCAGAGACCTTCAGAAGTCTATTGATGTTGGAACAGCATCGCACATGGGAGCCTTGGAAACGAACTTGAATCAACCACTTGGAGCTCACCACATGCCACCCCAAATTACAACTTTAGAAGACAAAAGTAGGGGCTTCCACAAAATGGCGATCTGAAGAGAGAAGGCTTCCCCAGTGGCTCTGAGACTGAATGGGAAATCCCCAGCTCTTCTCCAGTATTTTGAGGTGCGTTTGGGAAATTAGCATCTTGAAACCCCATTCCTCATTTGCTCAGAAGACCAAAGTAGGCGTCTCAATACACCTGTTGGCCATACTGACTGCCTCTGCAGACACCGGAGTGGCCCTGGAGAACCCCTTCATGAAAGAATCTGCATTAGTAAAGGTGTGAACCAGGAGGGGAGCTGCTGCTGGACAGCGTCCAATACTTGGACACCTGTGTGCAGGGAAGGAACCCCTCATTCCCCTCGCTTTCTCCACTCACTTTTGTAAATCGTCTGCACTGTCCCAAGAGGCCTGCGCCCTTTCTGTAGCTCAGGACACTTTCCAGTCTCCAGGAGCCTGGCCTTTCTCAGGTTTCCTGCTGGTGTGAAACTCCCATTCACATGTGCCTGACCAAATGTCTTTTCTCTATTAATATCGCTTTATGCCAATTCAATTCAGTGTGGGTCTAGAAGACCCTAGAAGCCCAGGATTCCCTTCCTGACACCGGGATGGCCCCTAGTCACCTCCTGAGGCTCTCTCTTACACCTCTGCAGTTACCCTCCGCCTGCTGTGCTGTGCATCTGCCAGGGAAAATTCACCATCCTCTTGGTGTAGAACCCTGTCCTTGATTCAGAGGGGCCAGTTGTTACTACAGCAGAGTGCCCCCTGCAGGCCTGCCTGTGTCATGGCCTCTAATTTCACATGAAACCCAGCAGGACTTTAACCTTAAGTCCCATACCTGCGCATTTGAGACCCCTCTGGGCTCCTGAACTGTTCAGGATCGGAGTCAGTGCATTTGCTGCAGTATGCTGCTTTCAGGAAAATGGGTATTTATGTTGAGATCATGTAACTGGTTAATACCTCTACTTATCTTCCTTCATCAAATGATCATTGTTAAAGGTGCTGCTCTCTAAACTCTCCCTCCATGCACTTACAAATGCTAATAAGAGGCCACTTTTAAGAGATACTGCACTTCTGTTCTTTCCAACTGCTCAGACTCTCACATGGCATATTTTCTGCAGAAGAAGGCTTTCACATTATTAGTGACAACTTTGCTGAGAAGAAGTCATTCAGTGCTAGTTATTAATGTGTGTTTGGAACAGAGTAGGCAAGGACCACTACTCTCAGGGCCTCTGTCCTGGGAGGGACAGGGCTCAACCCTGAGTACAGCATTTGGGGTGCAGCCATGTGGGATCCACAGAGGAAGAGGCTAAACTGAAGCGTCAGACTCAAGACCTCTGGCTAAGTGGGCCTCACAGTACAACTGTTGAACACTGGATGGGTGATCAGGGTCACCTGTGGAACGGCAGAGGACCAGGACCCTGATCAGGGCTCAGCACAGGAACTTCCATCTAAGCAGACATAGCAAGGCTTCTTTGCTAAAACTAGACCCATAAGGATGAGCACAGAGAAGTTTCAGAAGCATGATGGCATTTTGTTCAAGCAAATGTCTCTGACACTTCCCAGGCAGCCTTGACACCCGAGGCTCCACATGGAAGCCAAGCGGAGGAGCAGCTCCATTGGCACAGCTGCGATCCACCCTACCTACACGACCCCTGCATTGTGGGCTTGCAGGAGAATGAAGAGTGCTGAGCAGCAATGTCGCCTTAGGAGCGAGCATCCCCACCCCCGCATGGCTGATGATGTAAAGTAGCTTCTGGGTCTGATCTGCCCAGGAAAACTGAGAAGCGGGGTGGGGATAGGGCAGCGGCTTCCACCTGCTTCTCCCTGGGAGGTGATGAAGCGCTATCTTCTCCACTTCCTCCAGGTGGCAGTGTTGCCTGGCTTCTGAACACAGCCTCCTTTCTGTGGGCCAGGGACGTCCACCTCAGCATTTTCCCTCTTTCAGGGTCTGGGAGTGAGGGAAATTTGAGCCTGAGCCCTTAGCATTGGGTCTTTCTGTTATGATTCTGTTATGTGGATTCAAACTCTTTGCCATGTCAAACCCATGAACAGTTCATAACTAATGATCTCCCAGTATTTGTGTGATGACACTCAATTGTGCACTCGTCTCCAACACCTATTCCTCCACCTAGGTAGAAGATCTCGTTGGGTGGAGTCAGGTCCAAGACATTCAGTACAATTGTGGAGGAACATGAGACCTGTCCTCACTTCTGTTCTCGTTCTCCTCAGCTAGCAACTGACTCAGGTCCAAAAAGCAAGTGAGACTGTGATATTCTTTCAGCTGGTTCAATTCAGCACTCTTTATACTCAACCCCAAGTATTGTTAGATTTACAACCTGGAGACGGAATGCTTCAATGGTCCAGAAGATTCACTATTTCTAAGCTCAGATCAACTAACTCCATGAACAGGTTTCTGCAGAGAATCACAGGGTTAAGCACCCAGTAGGCACACATGCCCAGCACTGCAGCTCCTGCCTTCGGCTGACATGCTGGCATCCCTCCATCCCCACTAGAATCTGGGAGTCTTTTTAATTTCCTGGATTCTCTTCAGAATTCCCAGAACAAGAGGAGAACTGAAAAATTACCCTTAATATTTCCATGTTTAAACACCAGCTCTGCTCCTTTCCAGATGTGACGGTTTGCTCAGCGTACATGTGCCTCACTGGTCTTTACTGTAGGGGGAGGATAACACAGCACTAGAACTATGTACCGCTGTTAGAGATGACCTTTTGGGGCATGAAGAACTGGAAGGAGCAAGGCCCTTCCTGTGCGTACCCATGGCTACTGCCCGTTGTTCTGTGTGCCAGTGACAAGCTGCTGGTGTCAGTGCAGGGTGGGCAGCAGTTAATAGCACGGCACTCCACTCACCAGGCTGACCTGGGGACTGTAATAGCTCTGTGAGGCTCGGACTGGCACCGCTCCCCAGGGAGACATGGCAGTAGACCACAGGAAATGCTCCTCCATGATGGAGCAGTGATGGGTCTTCACAAGAACACTTACGAAACCACATGGGAAGGTGTCTGTCTGTCAATGACACTGTGCTTTCTCCACCGAGATGGTGACCCCTGCTCCACGAAAAGGTGCCTTCTGTGGTTAAGGAGGAAATATGTCAGTGAGCATGCTCTTGGGCTGCACCAGTGTTACCCAGAAGAGGTTGGCTGGACCCACAGTTCACCTCAGGACTAAGGGTCCAGTTCCTGCACCAGCTTGGAGATGGACACTGGACAGCTGGGGTGTAGTATACCTACTGTGGTGCACACTTTAGAATTGGCCAGTGTGGGATGGGGGACTCTCTTTTAAATTGACTGTGAAGAAGTTGTATGGGACCCTATTTATTCCTACACTTAGTCTTCACAAATAATTCATACCCTGTAATTATGCAGTTTGCTCATTGGGTATGGAAGATCTGGTGAACTGGGAAAAATGAATTCACCTGGGAAAGCAGCCATGCTTCTGTTCAGTTGAAAGAGGCCTCCTGGTTATTTGAATCTTCCTGTCTCTGAATTAAGAAAAAAAAGGTCATGAATTCAGATGGTATAATTAATCCTGAATATAGGGGACCCAGGGATGCTGTGATATGTTTTTATATGTGGCACTTGGTAGTTTTATTGGACATCTTACTTTTCTTGCTCATTGAAAGGGCATCTTCTGAGAAACTGAGGCACCTCAAAGCCCCTTTCCTGCTTTAATGCCCATCCTTGTGTCCTGTTCTTGTCACAAAGATTTCAGACATGGCGCTCAGAGTAACAGGCATAAGCTACTGAAGGGATAGGAAATGGGAAGGGGATGCTCTCCAGAGAGAATAGGTCTTTGCAGAGAGGAGAGTGTGTCTCTCCTGCACTCCATGTTTATTGGGGGTCCCCGAATTTTCCAGTGTCATGCCAAGGTTCATCTCTTGACTTTTGACTGACAGCAGGAAGACATCAGGCCTTCAAGTGCCCACTGGCATGCCCACTCCAGGACACTTCAGCCCCTGCTGAACTATGTTCTTCAAGGTTTTATGGCTCTGGGAAACCATCCTTATCTCCCTAAGTTCCGGGATCTGGTCTGTGAAAGGGACAAAAAGCACCCCCTTCAGGGTTACTTGGGTTCTTATCATTGGCATTTCAGGCCTGCATTTCTCCTGCAGATAACAGTATTTTGCTGAAGAATCGACCTTACCCTGACCACTTAAGCCAGGCTGGGCTGGAAGTGAATTGCTTTTGAAAGATGAAAGCTTGTGGGGTCAGCACAGTGGGCCCAGTTTACACACTTATTCCCTAAGCTTTATGTTTCCACCACCCATGTCTGTCTTTTCCGCAACAGTATCACATAGTCCTATTAATAATTTCTATATTTTCATGTATCAGCTAATTATATGTAATTAATAAAATCAAATAAGAACAATTAAATGAAGATAAAAGAACTCAGGTGAACATAAAATTATGTGGCAGTCTGAGGAAGAACAACACACAGTTGAGAGAGGGAGGAAGGGGACAACGACAGGAAGAGCAGAGGTCACCAGCAGTGACCAGGTCAGGAAGCCACTGGTCCAGAGAATCCTGCTGCCTTTCAGTTCATACTATGACACTTGACTTTCGTTTTAATGTCTCAAAACACTGTGAAAAAAAAATAGCCGGAGACAATTAAAGATCACTTCACCCCACTGTGTAGAAAACTCATGAATGAGGCCCATTTTGAGAAAAAGGAAGGAACTTGGGTGTGGCCAGCAGCTGCAGGTCCTGAGTGCTGGCAGGGGTCTGAGGATGGACATCTGAGCTGAGGCAGGTGGGCAGTGCCTTCATGACAGGTCTCCCTGCCCAGGCCTAGACAGGAAGAGGTCTGTCTCCTGTAGCTTCTCTATGTTCACAGGGCTGAGCTCAAACGGCCTTGGCAGGGCTCAGACGCCAGAGCCAGGCTCTTGTACATTTCCACATCATCTGGCTTCATTGGTGATTCCGTGTCACAGATGGTCAAAGGGACCATCAGTAACTCACCACTGTGCTAGAAAAAGCTCTCTCATTCCTGGTGGGAGGGAGCAGGAAGGTCAGTGGAGGGCCACTCAAAGACACAGGGGCCTTATGTGACAGGCCAGCACCTGGTGGACGGGCCTTGTATATGGAAACCTCCACAGCTATATCACACCCTCTGTGCAAACCAAGGTTTCAAGATCAGGCCACACCCTAGCAGGTGACCTGACTCTCCCTTATCACAGAAACTGTCACAACCCAAACATCAATATCCTCAAAAAGACACCTATAGAAGGCTAGTCAGAGGGTGACGAGCCACTGAAGAGGCAGGGCATTGAGGCAAAGCAGGGCACTCGGTTTCCTCTGTGAGCACCACACCATCTGTTGAGCAGACCATGCAGCTGTCAATCATATCAGAAGGTGGACTTTTAGGTGGACTCTGGAAACTTCCCTGGGACCCCAGTAATACTGAAGAGCAGGAAGGTCATGCTGTACCTGCTCTCTTTGAGAAGACCCACTTTTGGCTCTCCCATTTCTTCTAATAAACTCATGCCTGCAAATCCAAGTGAGAGGTCTGCAATATTTTGAGTATGATTTCAAGGATAAGGGTTAAAGGGGCTTTTGCTCTACCTCAGTTTCCTGGAAGGTCTGTAACACTTAAAGTTAAGCAAAATAAATTTGCTACCTGCCCTGGTCTTGCCTCACCTCAATGACCTCCCTGAATTTCTTCCCAGCTATAATCCTGCTTGTCTTTGAGTATTGGTTGCCTGAACACCAAAGTCCTTCTTTAGGCATGTGGTATTTCTCACAAAAAAAACTAAAAACACACCTGTGAAATCATCATAGTTCAACTTGAAATAATCCGTAAACCATAGTCATATGTTAGAGTCGTGGTGCCTCCAGAATCTTTAAAAAGACATCAGAGAAAAGATTGAGGATGAAGGAAAGAAAGACAACAGATTCTTTCTGAAGGGAACTTTGGAAGAGGAAACAGCAAAGCCTGCTGAACTCTGTGTTCCATGGCAGTCCACGCAGAGACAGTCCTTCCATCGCTTATAGATCTAGGGTGATGCTAACTGAAATGCTGAGCATACTCCTGTGAATTAAAATCAAGCAACAGTGTACACAGAGTTCTGAGAGGTTGCTTCCTGCTTGGTGCTGGTCAGGCTGGAGGGTCTCACCTTCAAGTTGTACATTTCCCTGTCCTGGGATGTGGTCCTGGGTCTAGATGGTGGTTGAAATGGCACTGGGTGGCTCTCTCAGAACATACAACCTTGCTCCTCACAGAAGTCCAGACCTGCAGTTACTAGAGAGCTTCAGGTGGAGAGCAGACCATCAGCACAGCCCAGAGGCCATCAGGAGCACTGATGGCAGTGACCTGAGGCTGGAGGTTACAGCGCTTCACCTGCCCTACCCCTTCCCCCCTTCCCCGCTCCCCAGCAGCAGCCTTCTCAGCGCCCCCTTCACCTCTCTGTTCCTGAGGGTGTAGATCAGAGGGTTCAGGAGAGGAGTGACGATGTTGTAGCACAGCGTGAGGAACTTGCCCTGGTCCTGGGAGGCGCTGTGCCCAGGTTGCATGTACATGTAGATGATGTTTCCATAGAACAGGGACACCACTGTGAGGTGGGAGCCACACGTGTTGAAGGCCTTGTGTCGGCCTGAGGATGATGGAATGTGTGACACAGCCCTGGCAATGTGGCCATAGGAGGCCAGGATGAACACCAATGGGGACAGCACAATGCCCACAGCCAGGACAAAGACAGTGCCTTCGATGGCCACAGTGCTGACGCAGGCCATGCGGATCAGGGCTGGCATCTCACACAGGAAGTGGTCCACATGGCGGCGTCCACAGCGGGGTAATTGTAGTGTCACTGG